>WAAD01011336.1:532-26226 GCA_013389945.1 Fregata magnificens
TAATTGTTAATCTGTGCAGGCATTTTCTGTTAATTATGCAAGAGTTAGCATTTGAGTTATTGTTTCTGTCCTGGTTTGCATGTCTCTGTAAAAGCAATTTGCAATGGCCATCTCCTAACCTTTAGTGTACAGTTTTAGATGGGGAAATAAGGGGGTTTGTGTTTTCTGGTTGGGAGATTCAGAATAATGACTTAAGCCTGGTTAAGCAGATACAGTGTGGTTTGAACCACAGAATAAGGCAGCCAAAAGCCTTTCTAGTCTGGCAACATCACAAATTCAGAAGTGGGGGGTGGGAGACGTGACAGTGATAGTGGTGACAGCCATGGTAGCAGGAAAGCTTGATGGTTGATAGTCAAGCTGCCAGGGCATTTGAAGGAGCCCAGTATTGTTATAGATAAACAAAGATCAGCTATATTGATTGATTACATTTGCAAGATGATTATTAGACTAGCAAGAAGTAATCTGATACTATGAGAAAGGCTTTCTTTCCTCAGCCCCCTCTCTTCTTTCCCTCTCCCCTCCCCCCCTACTTCTTTGAAGCAGCAGTTGGCTGCTTTTTTGTTATTTAGGTGCTTGATGATTTGTTTTGCTTTGCTTGTAAATGGAAGTATTTTTAACCTGTGAATATTCCTTTTTATACAATAACTTTGTAAGAACTGAGTATTTTTGTTAAAATTACAACTAGGCTGCAAGAAAAGTACATAAACAAATCTGATTAAAACATGCCTTACATTTTAGGAAACAACCTTACCAGAAAAGGTTTTAACTTGAAAATAACTCAATTTTTTGTGCAAATAAGAATTTTAAAAGTATGTTTGTTTCAGTACTTCTTTTGTCTTTTTTGCATGTGTCATTTTCTCCTGATTTCTCTTGCAGGGGGAAGCCTCCTTTGCAGTGGATCAACTTTGACCCCTTAGAATTCTTAGAAGAGTTAAAGAAAATAAACTACCAAGTGGAGAGCTGGGAAGAAATGCTGAATAAAGCAGAGGTTGGTCATGGTTATATGGATCGACCCTGCCTGAATCCTGCTGATCCCGATTGCCCAATCACAGCTCCCAACAAAAATTCCACCAAAGTAAGTTTGCTTGTCCTTGTGCATATACTTTCAAGGGAGGCTGGAGTGGAGGGGGAGGTCAGAGAGGAGAGAATTAGGTACCATTTCCTTCCAAGCAATATATAGTTCGTATTCTTGAGTGATGTCATTTTTCCGTTCTTGTTACATGCTGTATGCTGTTAGCCCACAGTCACGAACTTCCCCTCATTCTGTGATGCACTGCTTAATCCTGCATATTTAGATGAGAGTACAGTTGTCAGCTACTGGCTGGCTGTGGCAATGCGGTGATGTGGCATTTCAGCAAACGTGATGCCTCAGACAGACATAGCCACTGCTGGAATACAACTGCCGCTACACATTCACACCACGCAGCAAAGCCTTCTTACAAGTAGCACCAGCTTTGTTGATTTTTGTGAAGAATTTGAAGTCACGGGCCCCAATTTTATATATCCCTTTATCAATCACATCAGGCTTTGGAGAAATTGCTGTCTGGTCTACAAGTATCTGGCTGATTTGTTCAACTGGATTTGTTGCACACGTTTCTCTTTGTAGACGTCCTAGATTGTCATTAATAGCTGTTATTCTAGTACACTGGGTGTTAAATTAGGGTATGAGTTTGTCTGAAGTTATGAAACTAATTAATTGCTTGTTTATAACTTTTTCTAGCCTCTTGATGTAGCCCTTATTTTGAGTGGTGGATGCTATGGACTGTCAAGAAAATACATGCATTGGCAGGAGGAGTTGATTATAGGTGGTACAGTCAAGAACAGTTCTGGTAAACTTGTCAGGTAAACAAATGTTTAAAGAAAATTTCAAAGTTTTTCTTTGTTAGCGTTTGGGGTTTGGGGCACAGAGGGAGGGAGGATCATGCAAAATCTACTGCCCTTTATGTGTATTATGAATCCCAGTTTAGGAGGACATGCCTCAAGAGAAAGGAATTTAAAAGAGTGATTAGGCAGTTGTTTAAATTTAAGGAGGCATCATTGCTTCCTGCTTCTAACCTCAGAATGATGGTGTACGTCACTCAGAAAGAAAGCTTTTTCCTGGCAACTTTGTTGTTTAGAATGTATGTATAAAGCATTGAACAGTGTTTAAAGCACTGAACACCTTTGATCATGTTTTGAAATACACTCAAATGAAAAAGGGGAAGAAAATAATTTGGGTAATGTGCTCACTCATTTGACTTCTCTCAGAATTCCAAAATCTCCACTGAGAGGATCAATATAGGGAAAAGTCTATTTTTAGGTCCCTACATGTTGAATACAGTTTTGAGTGATAAAACAAACCTGTTTGTTTCAGCCTTCTTGAAGAAGTCATGGAACACTGGACTTAAGTGGGGGGAAAAAACCTGTGAAACAGAACTGTTCTGAAAAATGTAGGCCATACTAAACCAAATGAAGCATAATTCTTCTATATTTAATACAGAGGACTTTTACTAGAACTTTTAATATGAATTTTGACCTTTTTTTACATTCACACTAAACATTGATAAGTCTTTCAACAGGTAGCCAAAGAATATATTTTTAGTGAAAAATAAAATAGTTCCTTAAGCTTCTAAAATCGTTGGATACAGTTGCATGCTGTGGGAATTCAGGATGGATAGTTATTACCATTGTGTACTCCTTGCAGCTTGTCAGGCACCAGGAGTTTAATCTGGCATTTCTCTCCAAGGGATGAAAAAGACCAAGGTCTTCAAATGACAAATTGCCAACAGCATTTACAAGATCTCGCAGAAATAACTGTTCCTGTGGCATCCTCACAGTAATCTGTCTATCAATCATGATCTTTATAACTGATTTATAGGGTTACATTCTTTGCTCCTGAAACTGATCCTATTGAAAATAATGGCAAATCTCTCATTACCTTCAGTGAAACAAGATTGAGCCTCAATACTGCATAGACCAGTACAGCTGCAGCAGATACAGAGTAGAATAATTATACTCTGTTCCATTTTAATACAAACATGTGCCCTATAAAATCAAGAACTCATGCAAGCTCCCGTTAGGGTTTTATTTGGGACTTGATGCCATGAAAATAATTTCCTGAAAATGCTCATTTTATGCATCTTTCTCCTCTTCCTTCTCTCCATGTCACAGTGCCCAGGCTTTGCAAACCATGTTTCAGTTAATGACTCCTAAGCAAATGTATGAGCACTTCAAGGGGTATGAATACGTTTCACATATCAACTGGAATGAGGATAAGGCAGCAGCAATTCTGGAAGCCTGGCAGAGGATGTATGTTGAGGTAAAATTGAAAATAACCTAGATATCATACTATTAAGGCCTGCTGAGATCTACTGCCTTCTGTCATGGCTTTTTACAGTATTTCTTCAAGGAAGATGCTTAAACCNAGCCATGAAGGTTTTGCTCTTTGCTGTCTGGGACATTTTTGCTTTGCTGGGGCTGAGAATGAGCTGAAGAGCTAGCTGGAATTTAAAAGCTTTTGGTTGGCGTGGTTATTCTAAAGGTGTCTGGAAAACATTAGCCAGCCATGGGCTGCTCTCCCAGCAGCAGCCCGGGGGGGAGGCTATGTGACAGTGCCTGGCCTCCGTGTCCCAAGCTCTGACCTCTGCTGCACTGCTTCTGACCTCTGTGAATGGCCAGGCCGCGGGGAAAGAGGAGCACCCCAAAGGGATCACTGGCCTTGGGCTGAAGGCAAAACTTGTACTGCAGCAAATCCATGGTGGAGTTATGGGAAGAGGATTCAAGTTAAAATGTTTGGAATGGGTCGGGAATGCAGTAGCCTTTCCTGAAGGATGCTAATTCTCTTCTGATATCAGTAGCTTGCAAGAAATAATTACCAAACACATTTGTGTAGCATAATCTCTGTGCAGGGTGTGGGCTTTTGCAGGAACGTTAAGGCAAAAGTAGTTGATTTCAGATGTGTGCTGTAGAAGATGGTAGTGAATTTTTTCTTCAGTCACACCAAATTTTATTTTTCTTTTCATAGGTTGTTCATCAAAGTGTTGCACAAAACTCAACTCAGAAGGTGCTTTCATTTACTACAACCACCCTGGATGACATCCTGAAGTCATTCTCTGATGTCAGTGTTATCAGAGTAGCTAGTGGCTACTTACTAATGGTAATAAAATAAATTTATTTAATTTTCTCTGGTAGTAGAGCAGGGCTTAAATATCTGCTTTATTGTTACCAGTCAGTAGTCCAGAGCATTTCAGGCATATTTAAAATAAAAACTGCAGTTTGTAAACTTTTGCCTCAGACTTGTCACCCGTTCCGCTGTGTAACATCTATGATGTGTCTATGCTGTTTAAAAATGTTTGTAAGGATGTGTATTTTGGGTGGGGAGAGAGAGCTGTTAGAGGACGATCCGTTCTAATATTTTGCTTTTTTTCCCCCAACTCCTTCTCCCTGCTCCCCTTGCTTTAGCTTGCCTACGCCTGTTTAACAATGCTGCGGTGGGACTGTGCCAAGTCTCAGGGTGCCGTGGGGCTGGCAGGAGTCTTGTTGGTTGCACTCTCAGTGGCTGCAGGATTGGGCCTGTGCTCATTGATTGGAATTTCCTTTAATGCTGCCACAACTCAGGTATTTAGGAGACACAAGTCTGCTGTTAAATTGCAAGTACTTTGTTAGTAAATGAACACAACTGAATCTTTGAGGGGAAGAAAGCTGCAAAAGTATTTTGGCTCTAGATTTTTACTTGTGCCTTTCTCCTATCTCATAGCTTATGCTGTGAAAAACTAAGTGATGATGCTGCCAAATGATACTAAAGGAAAAGGCAGGTATCGTGTAGTTTGTATAATTGCTAGATTCTGGGTTATTAGATTTTTTCTGTGTCCCAATACGAGTGGAGGCATCCAGTTGTACATAAGAAGCTGCGGGTTTTGTCTTTACATCTGAATGTATCAGGATGTTCAAATTCTGAAAGTATTTTGAATATAACTTGAATTATTATCAGATATTCTTTGTCTACCCAAAACTTGAATTACTTTTGGTGAGATTTTGTACTTGTAAGTCGTATACTGCAAATTCCTCAGCAGTATTCCAGAGTAAAAGTTAATAGCTGTATTGCATCCTTTTGATTTTCATTTTACCCTTGGATTTGTGTACCGTGTAATGTAAAAGTTGCTTTAATTAGCCATTTAATGGCTAGCTGCATGGCAGATCATAAAACAACCTTCTTGCTTTTTGTTTGTTTTGTTTCTCCCCCAAGGTTTTGCCTTTTCTTGCTCTTGGAGTTGGTGTAGATGATGTTTTCCTTCTGGCACATGCATTTAGCGAAACAGGGCAGAATAAGAGAATTCCGTTTGAGGTAATTACAAAATGGGAATTTGGGGGAAGATAAAACTAAAGGCTTCATATAATAAAAGATAACTGTATCCAGAATTAATTAGTAGTGATTAAAAAAAACCCCAGGTTTTTTTTCTCAGTAGCTTTTTCTGGGTCTGGAAATTCTTATTTCTGTCAAAATAGGAAATGATAGCAATGCGTGTGATCCTTGAATGTTTTGGAATGTTCACATTCTTTTTTTCTTTCTCTTTTTTTAATAGCATCTTAGATTTATTTTGTCTTGAAAATTTGATTTACAGCTGTCATATAAAGGCTAATTCATGTAATCCAAATTCTGCCAAAAATTTCAGTGAAAGTCGATGTAAATTTAGGAACAAACTCAAGTATGATGAGTCTTACAATTAAATGATATAATACTTTTAATGGAAGAACACGAAAATGTTAAGGTGAAAAGAAAGAGAAGGAGGACAGCTTAGAAAACAAACATTTCTTTTTATTTGTATCAGCTGTTACCTTTATTTATTTATTATGGCCTTAAATTTGAGTTATTTTGTATATTTTTTCTGTTCTTCTTTTCTGATGTTTATAATTGACCATGACATTTCAAAGCATAACATATTAATGTTATGAAATCTAAGATGTCATCACTTTTATGATCCTTTCCTTTTATTGACCTTTTTACCCTCAGTCCAGAGTTTCATATCCAAACTACGAATCATTTAAAAGCAGTGTATATTTGCCCATTCTGTTTTGCACAAGCAATGTCTTCCATGTGCTCTTTCCAGCTGGTTTGGCATGCAGGCACTACGACCTCACTCTACTATAATCTCCATGTGCTTCAAAATAGCCTGTTGGGTTGGGAAGGGGTCATGTGTTTGTCTTGATTTCTCTGTGTTTTTTGTTTGTAGTCGCTGGGTTTTGGGTTGCTTTTTGTTTTACGACATACTTCTTCAAGATGTGTAACTATGTTATACCTCTATGCTATTAATACATGCTTATTTTGTCTGAAAAATGAGAACACCAAGTGACTCCACTGGTAGTAAATACATCCTACTTAATTGCAGATATATTTGATATAATGTCAGTACCCATTTAGTTTTGTGTTCTGAAGCTGCAGTCAGCTTTGATAATGTTTTCTACCCGCAAAAAACGTGAGCACTTCATGTGTCATCTGCTTTTCTCCTGAACAGTATACTTCATAATTCAGAATAATTCAGAATATATAATTCAGAATTTCATTGTAATAATTTTTCACTGTTACTGTGTTATATCTGTATGATGACCCTTTTGTTTGCAGGACACCACCTTATTCACTTGACTTCTAAGATATGTCATTTGTTTTGCAGGACAGAACAGGTGAATGTTTGAAGCGAACAGGAGCAAGTGTAGCCCTTACATCTATCAGCAATGTTACTGCTTTCTTTATGGCTGCCTTAATTCCCATTCCTGCTTTACGAGCATTTTCACTCCAAGTAAGTTCATATGCTATTTTGTTAGCTCTTATGCATGGTCCCATCATGGAAGGCCAGTGATGATACCTGTTAGTGGTAGTGTTAAAGTCTGTGTTCAGTGATGCTGCAGTTCACTGAACCAGTATGTGATCACTGTTTAACATAGATCTGGGTAATAACAACTGCTGTCTGCCCTTGATTCTGCTCCTCCCATTTCTCTTGCCTGGAGTCTCTTGCATCCTGTTAGCAGGTGAAAGAATGCCCTGCCCCATCACAGCTGGGTTGAGTGCAAAAACCAAGATGTATGCAACTAAGCAGAAACAAGTCTCCAGAAAGATTTGCATTCTTAAGTCAAGAGGAGTAGACTGTACTGTAACATTCCACAGTAGGAATTTAATGCTTTCATTCAACGTTTGTCCAATTTTTTGCTCTTAAAAGCTGTAACCAAAGTGCAATGACAGCAGTGAATATACATTCACCATATTAATTATTACTGCAGCAGTTAGTACTGCCTTGTTCCCAATGTAATTTTAGCAAACTTGGAGAAAACGTCAAGAATTTTATGTTCCAGCTGCTTTGAGAGAAAATGTGAATTTTATGTGCTGAACCATGTATTGCGCTCTCTCCCTTTCTCTATCTTCTTGTGTGTGTTTGTGATAATACACCTTCAGGAATATGAAATATTAAGGATGCTGGAGATAGCTTTCTTCTAGAAGCAAGGGCTCTTTGCAAAAAGCTGTGGGAATTTCTCCCCTGACGCTGCTTTAATACAAAAGCAATTTATAGCACTGTGTGACCTTGGTGCAGAGCAGGCAAACTGTACTTTTTCAGTAGTTATTTTTCTTCTGCTGTAGCCTGGTTCTGCAATCATTTTTCATTCTCCTTGAGCCCTTGGCTACCCAGAGGAAGCAAGGGCTGCAATTTTTCTTAATACATGTGGCAATTATTGCTGTTTTCGGAGGTTTAATTATGCCTGCATTAACCTGTAAAATGGTAAACTGTTTGTAATTGAAGTTATGTTACCAATAAGCAGTAATAATTTGTTTACCATTTCCTTCTCAATAGACAATTTGGTAGTGAATAATAGAGAAGGCAGAGGCCTCATTGGCTTTCTGCATTGTTTAGCAGATGTCTGTGGCAACTAAAATCAGATCCTTAGTCCTGAAAGGTTAGCAGTATTTAGCTCTGCTGATTTGCCAAAACCTAGATGGCTCTTCTTACAGGTGATGTGACAGTGAATTATTTTATGGCAAAGACCAGTGTCAGTGTTTGAAATATTTTTTGAAGCTGTAACACTTCTTCTGTTGGAAGGCGTTATTTATGTCTCCTAGATCTGTGGCCCAATTTCAAACATTCAACATGTACCTCAAGCAGCTGACAGGATACTGGAGATCTTCACTAGGAAACAGAGGAGAAGGCTTGTTTTGTCAGGCTTTGTAGTACCCGTGCTTTACAGAAGTTACTTCAGCCTAAATGCATCTCGTAAGAAGTACTCAACAGGGATGGGCCATTTTGTCCTAATAGCACTGCTAAACTGTTGAGAGGGTGCCACCAAAATTAATTCTTTCTTAATCTGACCAAATTTTGCTCAGCCTTTCTCTGTTCTCACTCTTCACATCAGAACATGACAGGTTGCCTTTGGAACGTATGTGGAGACAACAGCTGTAATTGTTACTGTAACCTGAGTATAAGTTAAATATACCTTTCCTAAAGTAATTTCTTTTTGCCTGCTGCCATACTGCAGACTGAGTCACTGAAAGCTCAGAAAATGAAGTTTGGATAGCAAAACGACAAACAAAAACTTTCCAGTGAGATTCAACATATTCATGTATGAACTTGTTGATATTATTCAGAATAAAACCATCACGATCAAAGTCCTTTTTTAAGGCAGTGATTAATATGGAATCTATGTGTAGGAACATTTGGGTGTCCAGAAATTAATGTTTGAGTTGCTCAATCTTTTCTCACATGCATCTGTAATGTGTCTTTGCTTGCACATAGTAACCCCTTATATGTATATAAGAGGTGGAAAAATGTGCAAAAAAAGGGCAGCTGGAGAACTGTAATGGGGATTTATTGGTGCTAGAGCAATGTATAGCTGGTATGTATATAAGTTAGGAACCACTAAAATAACATCCTTCGTTCTTAGAAAGGAACATCTATTACTTGCTTTGCCTAGCCTCACCAGGTAAAATCAAAATCAGGTGATACGTTAATCACAACATTCAGAATCAGATAACCATGGCAGATTTTGGTGGGTGGTCTGTATTTATATATGGATTTCTTTATTTACAGTCTTCTTCCTCCTTCTCCCTCTTACTCAGGCTTGTTTAAACAAGCCGTCTTTGATAGCTTCCTAGCAAGACTTAGAAAGCAATGAAATACTGCATTTACTTTTCACAGATGCTGCCGCCTTCTCATCTAGATAGTGAATTTTAACAGATGGGCTTAAATAAAGGATTGCTCTTGACCTTGTTTTGCTCTTCATTAACTTTTCTCTAGGACATTGCAAGATAATTGTCAAAGTTTCCATAACTTTTGAGGCCCAGTATCTGTAAGATAACCCAGCTGCTGAAGGAGAATAAATGGTTTCCTGTGTCTGCGAGCCCGACTTCTAGTTAGAAACTCACGTTTTGCATATCAATGCTTTCTTCTTTCTCAGCTTCTGTTCTGTTCTGCGAGCTAAAGCAGTTCATTGATACCTCCAAGTTGTTCATTTACTTCATGGAACTCAAACACTGCCAGTCTAATGCTGTCTTAGGAGTTTGCTAGGCTTAGCTCTTGCCGAGTTTTAAAAAATGGAAATCAGTCCTTTTGAAAGTGAGATTTTTAAAATTAATTCCGTTATGCAGACAGGAACTGTTTTTAGCTTTTTCACCATTTTAATTGCTTTCATTTGTTGATCTTATTAGCCTCTTATTTAAGCAATTTTAGGGCTTTGAGATGCTGAACTTGTCCCAAATACTCAGTCACAAGAATCACCTGTAAGAGTGCTCAGGACTTTGAAGGAGTAGGTCCTGAGTTTTCAGATGTGTTTCATTTTTTAAAATTGTGGTGGAGGGGAGGTTATCAGAGAAAACCACTGAAAGTTTTTGAAGTTTGCAGTAAGAATGTCTTAAACATAGACCTTTGTTTTGAGTATAAATGAAGGAAGGCAAGGCAGAGTTTTCCTACGGCTGGGCTGAATTCTCTCCTCAGACGGACTGTTCGGACACTGTTATGGAATAAATTCTGCCCAGGACAGAGAAGGTACAGCTTCACAAAAATTCATCTACCTCTTCTTGCTTACACCAGAAACTTCCTCCCCTAACAGCAGAGGAGTAGTGTGGCTTCACTAATGAGCAGGGGTGGAACTTTTTCTAATAAGTCTTAGCAGTAACTTTTTCCCTCACCATAAGAATGACAAGTTTTTTTCCTAAATGTAGAAGTGCATTACCAGGTGGTGGTGGTGGGTTTGTGGAGAAAAAGAACGTAAGTTTTTAAGCTCATTCAATTATCTTACTCTGCTGAAGTGGTTTGTCCCCCTCCTTTTACCCACGTCATTTACCTTTCCCTGCTTCTGACGCGAGAATTTAACAAAGAAATTTAAAGCCTAAGGGGGAAAGGGGGGGGCAACGGGCGGGACTCTAGTCTGTATGCTGTCAGGAGGGAGTTGCAGATAGGCAGCAGTAGGGTGGAAGTTTCCCTGACAGACCTCCTCCTCTGTTCATCACCTCTGGCTATACAGCACACCCGTTCTCCTTGGGTGGGCTGCCAGGAATGGCACATAGCAGCACATACCTTCAGTGGGGCCCCAGCCTACCAGCCTGGCTCGCGTCTCCCTTGCTGCCTCCAGCACAGACTGCCATTCTTCTGTCTCCGTTAACAGTTGCAGCAGCAATAATATTTTTAGACTGTGCATTATGAAAAGATGCAAAAAGCGGAGCATGTTTCTCAGAAAGTGACCAACATTTTTTTTCTGATTAATGGAATTTTTTTACTACTCTCTGATCTCAGTTCACTGAGTGCCTTCATACACCTTCACTGAGTGCCATACACCCTTGAGTAGGCCCCATTTTATCCCTTCTAGGACTAATCTTACCTTTGTTGATTTCTCAAGGAAAAGGTCTGAGGCCCTTTCCTCTCCCATGTGGGCATTTGTCTCTGAAGGGGTGAGAGAAGATGCCCTGTCCCCAAAAATCCTAATCATGCTCTCAGCTTGGGTGCTGCTAACAGATTGCTGTACTCTGGAAGCTCTGCTGCCATAGGTTTTTTGGTGGTGCTTTTCCAATCAATGTAATTGTTACAGATTGTGTGTATTGCCATGATTGCATTTCTCATACATTCCCATTCCCAGCCACCAGATGTCTTAAATGGTGTTGGGAGGGCAAGCAGTGACTGATGCGTCAGGTCGGAGATTGAGTCACCCCTCAACAATTCTTTCTTCTCTCTCCTTATCAAGTCACAGGGTGTTTTTTGATGGTACAACAAATCAAAATTGGTAAAAGAACAATATTTTCTGAATTGTGAAAACTGAGAACTGTTACATCCTTGAAATGCTGGGGAGGTGGGTGAGGGAGAGACAGTGTGCAATGTATAGGAAGTGTGGTGTTAAGCTCTAGGAATCTATTTAAGTACAAATCAGAACAGAGAGGATTGTTTAAAAATATTTTGCTTGCAGGGTTAGTACATCAACAACGGGATGGCACAATGGAAAATCTAGTTGTTCTAAAAAGAGATGCCATGTTAATGGGCAGATTTACTGTGTGTTGTTGGATTAGTTTTGATGCTTCTCAAAAAATCAAATGTGAATATAACTAACTTTAATGGCGTCTCTACCATACACTTAAATATTAGTTTTCAGGTTTAGCAGCATTTGAGATTCAAGGATGTTGGGGTCTGCAAAGGGAACTGATAAGGCATGAAGTATTTGCAATTTATGGAGCAGGAACAGAGGACTTCTGTTAGTGTTTCAGCCACGCTGGGAGGAGTAAGAATTACTGAGTCAGGCCTCAGCTGTTTTTTCCAAATTTCAATAAATCTTAGCTGATCCTTGATAGAAGATCTTGGTTAGACACAACTAATTATTCATGTTATATGGGTCATTCAACCTTCTCTGGTTTAGCTGCAATAAAGAAAGCAGTTGTGTGAACTAGGTCCAACAAACACCTTGCTTGCAACAGCAGCCATTTGTTTTTCTGACAGATTCAATTAATTCTAGAGAGGATCAAAAGGAAATCACTTAATTTTAAAGTCTTGGCTATGACCTTACATACCGTTCTGTGTGGATATTTATAAATCATGAAATAGTCATTGGATCTTTTCTCTCCAAGAGGGCTAAATACTAATTTGGCTTTAAGTACTAGGTGAATTCTGTTTTAGTAGTTAAGTCCACAGACAACCAGCAGGACCAAAATCTTACTTGAAGCAGGCTGGAGACAACAAAAACGATTTTGTATACAATATATTAATGATTGAAATTACTAGAAAATATTTACCTAACTAGTTGATTCTGTCATTCTCAGAAAAGTAAAATCAGTATCTAGTCTTCTTATTATACTTTGACAGCTTCAAAACCCTAAAAATCATTCAGTGTGTTAGTACTTTGATTTTGACACATAAAGAAACAAAAATAAAAATTGAATTATTTAGGCAATTTATATTATTTATTTGACACATAAGTCAAGAATTTTTAAAACATGGATTTTAGATATCACATCTTTTGAGCTACCAGTTTTGAGGCCTGATATTTCAACATCAAAAGCAGCCATTTGTTTATTTTGGAAAAAGGCGGGCCTATTTATATCAGGTCAGCGACTTCATTTTTGTAGCCCAACTTTTGTTCTTTTTTACGACTGTTTTAACCCAAGCACTCATTACTTCAGAAGTTACAGGTGGAGGCACTTGATAGTTTATATGATTTCCTTAACATGAAACTGGGCTACTACTGAGAGGGCTACTGCTTATCTAATGGGTAAAATATAAGGATTTCAAGGGTTTTTTTCACCTGTTGATGGCTCAACCATTTTTTCCCAGTGTCTCTCTTACTCTTATAACTATTTTCCAGTCCCATCTGTGCCCAGGCTTTCCTTTTGTGATGACTAGTTCTCCTAACGATTCTGCCTTACAAATAAATGCTATTAATAATAATGATAGATGCTGCACCACATATGTTTATGGAGATTCTCTGGGAATCTCTGTGTGGGAAAGGGTTTGCAGTACGGTTTGAAAGGGGGTGGGCGGGGAGGTTGGTTTGTTTCATTACGTAGTGTCCGCTTTACAAATTAAACCAAGTATTCTTGTTCCAATTTAACATGTATTCTTGTTCCAATTTAAGATTCATTTTGGTAGACTGGCTCATTAATCAAGTTCTGTTAAACACAAGCATATTAATGCGTAGATTTACTATGTGGTTTGGATTAATTTTGATTCTCCTTTAAAAAAAATCCCTGATAAACCCAAAATGTTGCTCTTTTTGGCTAGACTTTTAAGTAGGTACATCAAGTGCATAATATTTTACTAAATAGAACAGTTTCATTAAAATTTACTTAAATCTTTATTTCATTTCTGGTTTAATAATGTGCTTTAATGTTATTGTGATGCCTGAGTTACTTCAGATGCCTTAAATGTGAGAACTTCAGTTCTAGTTCCAGGTTTGCTTTTGCTTCCATCTTTTTTTACTGTGAGACTCTAAAAGTGGCAGAACCTCATGCAAAAGTATGATTTGTTGACTCTGTTTTTCCACTTAAAAAATCACCAACACATCTCCAGGCACAGATGTATTAAAATAATACAGAGTTTTTTATTAAAAGAAATTAATTAACTACAATAGGCCTACCATAATGAAATGGGAACGTAAAAGTATATCTCCCAGTTTCCTCAGGGAAAAGCCTGAAAGCATCTGACGAGTTGACATGATAAACGGGTGAACGGATGAGAATTGAAGGGAAGTTTTATGCTTTGTAAAGCTGATGCCCTACATGAAGCTTAGTAATGACATCACGTCTCCTATGATTGATCTCTAGGCAGCAGTTGTGGTGGTATTCAACTTTGCTATGGTTCTGCTGATTTTTCCTGCTATCTTGAGCATGGACCTTTATCGTCGGGAAGACAGGAGACTGGATATATTCTGCTGTTTTACAAGGTGAGAATGTGTGATAGATTGATCTATGAGGTGTGTCCTTTTTGTGGTTACCGATCAGTGCTACCATTCCTTCTCAGGAGTGGGAGTTCTTCATTGCAGCAGTGTCAGTATGTTATTGTCATTATTTCATTGCTAGTGACTGACTTATATTTGCTACCTTGGTTTTTACCTGACTGAGGGGAAAAGTTAAAATATGTCTGTCTGTCTCTCTCTCTCTGTCTCTCCCCCCCCTTCCCCTCCCACACACATACACAGACACACTTTTCCCTTCATACGTACGTTCATTTTGACTGTTAGAGGACACCTTTTTGCAAGCAGATAAAAGATCCATGCTTTAGGAATATCTTCAAGTATTTTTAGAATGTTACGGGGTACTGCAAGGTGTCCAGTGCTACTATTGGGTAATCTTGGAAGACTGTACATAACTCAGGGTACTCAGAAGCCTTACTTACAGTTAATCACTATGTGCTATTTTTTGTGCTTTTTATGCCTTTAAACTTAAATACATAAACATAATGTATAAATTGTAAAATTACTTGCCCTTAGCCAAGTTTTTCATAGGACTATAAGGAATGCAGGTTGATCAGTACCATTACAGGATAATGCTTGATAAAGTTTCTGTTATGGCAGTGATAGTAATTTAGAATGGTAATACTGCCATTCTAAAGAGTGTATGCACAGACTCTTACCTGATGCATGGCCAGATCTGAGCATAGAGTGGGGCTAGTAGGAGTCTGCTGTCGTCAGTGGAGCCACTGCTCAGAAATTAAGCATGTTTTCTAGCTTAGTTTTTGCTTTGCCTGCGGTGAAGAGGATCAGCTACATTTCTACTGATGTACTCTTAATGGCATAACCAGGATGTGGAGAATCCACCTTGTGTCATCTTAGCCTTTCACACCCACCTACGAGCTGACATATTTTGACATTTTAATCTTAATGTCAAAAAGAGAGAGCACTTTCCTGAATTTGTTTTTGAGAGAGTGATTAGAATAGGGAGTTGATCCCAAGCCAGGAGTCCTACTTCTGATTTCTGATTCGGTCATAGTTTCAGTGGATGGCCTNCTGTTTTCTATCATCAATTTGTCATTTCTCATTTACAGGGAGAGGTTTGTCTCCGATTTTTTTTTTTTTTTTTTAAATGAACTAGGTATCTTTTAGGGTCTTACGTAGACTAAAATAAAAGGAATTCTTCAATTACTTCTGTAATTTTGTCTCTTCATGTTGCCCATCCTTCCTGGGAACTAATCCTTGCGTATGTTTACTTAATTTTTAAAACATTCAGTCAGTGTATGGCAAGTGGTTTCAGCCTGCCTCCCAAAAGTCTGCGATCTTATCCAGAAGGCCCAAATATTATTTAACAGTTACTTCAATAGTTCTAAACAGAAGAACTCAGTATTTCATGTGTTTACATTTTGATCTAAATAGCTTAATTCTCAGCATGGCCACGTAGGTGCAAACTCACACCCATATTGTGCATTCAGACTGTGTGCAACTACCTGGATATTGACCTGATTAGCATGTGTAATTAATGGAGTGGTCCGGGTAGATGTCAGTGTCTTCAGACAGATGCTGGTTCCTTCTTTCCTGAGCACAAGAAATGTGCACGTATTCTCAGAGGCCTATACTTTGAACCATGTCTGGGAAATCTTTCCTAAAGGTGCAGAATAAAATTCATATCAAAGCATTACACTTAATTAATATAAACCATCTAATAGTAGTAGAAGCCGTCTCAGTTGGAAGCAGGTTATCCTATCTAGTCTGATTGAAATAAAGATCCATGTAAATACAAACAAATGTTTTTCTCTTCTCTTACAGTCCGTGTGTCACTAGAGTGATTCAGATTGAGCCTCAAGCATATGCAGAAAATGACAATACTTGCTACAGTCCTCCACCCCCGTACAGCAGTCACAGTTTTGCACATGAAACTCAGATTACAATGCAGTCTACAGTGCAGTTGCGCACAGAATACGATCCTCATACGCAGGTGTACTACACCACAGCAGAGCCTCGCTCAGAAATATCTGTGCAGCCAGTGACAGTGACACAAGATAATCTTAGCTGCCAGAGCCCAGAAAGCACAAGCTCGACGAGGGATTTGCTTTCGCAATTCTCAGACTCCAGTATGCATTGCCTTGAGCCACCCTGTACGAAGTGGACACTCTCATCCTTTGCAGAAAAGCATTATGCTCCGTTCCTCCTAAAACCAAAAGCTAAGGTAATCAGTGAACTGTCTACCTGTTTTTCAAAAATAGACCTCTGCCTTGCCCAGTAATAAAATAATCCTGGCAGTGGTATTAAATATAAGGAATAAATAGAATTATTTTGGAATAACAATTCTTAATAATTTTACAGCTAATTTCATACTTTAAAAGTTTTATCTTGCAAGTGCCGTAGAGGCATACTTTTTGAATATAAGTTACGAGTGAGGGTTTTGGTGACTTTCAGTAACATAAGCTTGTGAATAGTGAAACTAAAGCCGCTTCTAAACTTTATTATGTTATAAATTTCTCATCCATGATGTAGAGCACCTTCAATAAAGCACAAATTAGCCTTGTAGTGTGTATGTGTATGGGAAAAAAAAAAAAAGAAGAAATAAAATCTTTAAAGTAGACTGATGGGTGTTAATTTTGAACCTGGCTTTGTAGTGTGCCATTATGAATTGTCAGTTTCTTTAGAAACCTAAAACCAAATGCATTTCCATTTTCTGTTGCAGATTGTGGTTATTTTTCTTTTTCTGGGTTTACTTGGGCTCAGCCTGTACGGAACTACCCGCGTGAGAGACGGACTGGATCTCACAGACATTGTGCCACGGGAAACACGGGAATATGACTTTATTGCTGCACAGTTCAAGTACTTTTCATTCTACAACATGTATATTGTGACACAGAAAGCAGACTATCCAAATGTCCAGCACTTACTTTATGAACTTCACAGAAGTTTCAGCAATGTGACATACGTTTTGTTGGAAGAGGATAGGCAGCTTCCCAAAATGTGGTTGCACTACTTTCGGGACTGGCTGCAAGGTAAGAGAGTTGCATGAACTTTTCTTAATTCTACAGTAGTAACCACTTGTTCATGCTGGTGATGCTCCCCTCTTCGAGTATAGTCACACAGTTAAAGACTGCGAGCAGGAAGGAGAGCACCCAGGTGCTGATCTGAACTCGCACATTGGTTTGCTGTTTCTCCGACAGGTCACTGAAATTCTTTGTGGCTAAGTTTACTCCCCAGTAAGACGGTTTTGAAGCTTTAAGAGATTATATCCATGAGAGGCCATCTCATGCCATTAATTTCTAAGCAGCTAATGAGGAGTTCTGCTTTATAATTAATGGCCAAATATGACCCGCTGTCTTGGGAAAATGTTTGCTGAGTGTTTTGAGAACGGTAAATGAAAAGTCCCCATCTGGCGATGTATTTTGGCACAGGCTTAACCTTTGCCACGAGTGATCATGTCGACTTCAGCTGGGACTGCTGGCATGAAGAAAATTCAGTGTGGCATATGTGTTTTATTGGATTGGGATCTTACTATACATTCTAGATTTCCAGTCAAGTATCGTCACTCTTTCTATGGTGCTGCTTTTTCTGTGCTGAATTGTAACGGGGCAGGGGAAGACAAGAGAAGGCATGGCCTTTTGGGTACTATGATGATAATTATATTGAAGTCAGCTTATTAAAGACATTATAATTACACATGTTGAGACCAATAATTGTTTTGTATTTAAAATAAATAGTACTGTTAGATCTCAGCAAATTTAACAGCTCTCTGCTGTGAGCAAACATTTTCTGCCCAGGAGTACTTCTGTCCTACCTCTGCCTTTCTGTTGCCAACAGAAAAATAAATTGTGCTGACCTAGTGAGACTGTAAATTTTAACCTTAACTGTTTACAGACAACCACTGCAGCCAATGATTCTTAGAGAACATGTAGGTAACTGCCAGTATTTGGGGTACTTTATTCCTTCTGAAAATATATCAGGCAATATTAGGAAAGCGGATGCATCTAAGTGACATATCTGAACAAAGTGATCACATTTCCTATGTGCTTAATGCACTGATAAATCATGCAAAGCAGTATTTCAGCTATTCGCTTTAGATTTTTTAATGGTTTTAAAATATATTGGATCCATGCATTACAGTCTACTTACTGGAAGTTTTAAATACTTTGCTCGCAGAAGCATACTGAGCTATAAGGGAAGGTATTACTGGCAGGAAGAAAACTCAGCATAGCTTAGATGTTTGGCTGGATTGGAACCTTACTATAGTTTCTAGATTTCTAAGCAAGCATCTTTCTACATGCTTTTTCAAATTCTCTTGTAACTCTGCTGCTCATTTTATTTCTTTTGAGGGTATTTTTTGTTGTTGTTCCAAAACAGTAGGAAAAAATGTGTCTGGTGTCCCCCTGTCCACCTCCCCCCTGCCCCCAAACCCGTGAGGGAGATGGAAATCTGAGATTTGTGTTCAGGATCTCACATGTTAGTGCTGAACCTCAGCACAGTCTGCCAACGATGAAGTCGGGAAGAGGTGCCCTTGGATCTGCTCCCTTGCTGGCTTCTCAAGAGTGAAACGCTGGAGGCTAGCCCACTTGGTGTTGCTCCCAGGGGTGCTTGCATTCCCATTTCCCCTCTCTCAGGCCTACCACGCACTTTCCTGAACCTCTTCCACTTGGGATGCCTGCCTGTCCTCTTTGTAATCACTTCCTTGTGCTAAGGACTGTTTGTGTGGCTCCAGCCCAATGCCAAGGGCCTGCACACCTCCTTCTCTGTGCTGTATGGCCATGCTCATATGTGACCTTTCCAGGTCTGCTCTTCTCTTAGGGGTGTTCCTATTCTCTTCTTACTGGCCATACTTACACTTCCCCTTCCAGCCCACATTAGCCTGCCTGTTCTTCTTCCTTGTCGTCTGCTTTTCTTCTTTTGGAGGAGCTGTGAGTATTCCTGGTACCCTGGATATACTGATGGTGTGCATGGAGCTAAAATGTTGTGCTGGAACAGTCAGGGACACTCCCAAGAAGCAGTGACTTGTGGTGGTTCAAGTGGACCTGGCAGCCCTGTGACAGAAGGCACATTGCTTGGCCTGTTTATCACCCACAGCTTTAGAATTAATCATTATGATTACTAATTAGCATTTAGGTCTGTGTCCTTATCCCTCCTCCCCACCTTCCCCAAGAGGGGCACAATTAATACAAACCAGCTGCTTTGTAAAGGTGCAGGGCTGTCTTTGCAGAGTATGATACTGCACTCACAGAGCTGTAAAGAAGAATGATATTGAGATGTATCAATAGAAAGAAGTTATGTTTTAAAATGGTACAGGGCACTGATGTAACGGGGGGGAACTAGGCTGTTAGGCTAAAAGCTGCCACACTTGTCATAGTTAGGGTATTATCTCAAGCTGCAGACACTAATAGAATAATACCTGATGGTTACCAACTGGGGCTGATGCTGAGGGAGTAAAGGGGAGGGAAGGTGAAAACAGAATTCACAAGCCAGATACAGTTTCAGGCTGGATTCAGGGAGGATCCTCTGTGAGGTGCGAGCAGTTCAACTGGTGCATTTTTACGTGCTGGAGGAGCAGGATAATCGAAGTAGGAGCAACTTTGAACTTCATGGCTAATTCCTGCCAACTTGACTGGGAATTCAGTGCTAGAGATTAATGGCTCAAGATGGCCTTCTGACACGCGCACATTTGTCCGGCAGAATGAGGGAAGCAACAGCATGTGAGCAAAAGCATTTTTTATCAAGAAGGCGTACATTGTTCTTAGCCGTACATTTCTCCTTGTTTACTAGCAGTGGAGTGCCTTCAGCCTAATGCACTTCTTTTTTCAGAGGTTCCCTTGTGTTTTGCTTTCTGGTATCGTATCACATTAGCATATTTACTGAAAATGCAACAGAAGAGTTAACACTAATCATTCATTTAAACTGGAAATGTTAACATTATTTTTGTGACTGAATGTAAATGAGGTAGCTTGAATTCCCTGATGGCTTGTAATTAGGCTTGTTTCTGCAAACAGTAATCTTATCTGGTGTTTCATGGTGCCAGCTGTTCACATGTGTCAGTAGGAATTCCTTCCTCATCCCCATTCCTGCATCCCACATAATTTTGGAGGATTTCACTTTCTTCTGAAGCATTAAGCAAAAGCGACTGCTGATATGAAAAAATCCCATATATAAGATTTTAAAAATTCCCTTAATTTTTATAACTTCTCTGCAGAAGGAGGTCAACAAGTTACTTTTATCTTTCTGCCCAGAAACATTTCATTAATCCCATTTATAAAAGACTAAATGTCTTTTAAAATCATCGGTGTGAACAGTTTATAACAGAAGTACTGTTGGCTTTGAAAATCAGCAACTCTGCTATTAATTTCAAAGTGATATGGGAAATTTTAATTATTGACATTTTAAAATTCTTTAGAAATTAAGCACAACTGGTAGTGGTTTGTTGGTATTCTTTCCGCAGACTTTCAGTTTCAGCAAGGTCAGTAGTAAAATAACCCAGAGCATAAAGTGGTTAAGCCGGCTGAGGAATAAAAATATAAAAGGGAGCAGGGTTTGAGGGATGACCAAACTTGTGAGAACAGGGGAGGAGGGGAGATGCGTGACAGCTGAGTTTTTACCCGCTGTAGTAATGTGAAATGTACGTGCCCTTTTTTGACATCCCTTGCAACCACAAATTGATAATGTCACATGCCAATGGTTATATTTGTTACTGTATGTCTGTGGAGCCCCCTGGACAGGGCTTGGATGTTAGTGTGAAAGTTCTGCCCTCACATGCTATCTATCATAGCAATTGGTGGGCTCCTCCTGCTGAAGGGAGCCATTTTTACTGTAAGTTAAGCTGTTCTTTGGTGGTCTCCTTCTTGCCCACATGCTTTTTTGACAGCCTCTTCTTAACCTCCCAAAGTCATCTTTCACAGGACTGGTACAATAGCACAAATGCTCTCACCTGGCCACTTTTCTGAGAGGCTGACAAGGAGCTGAGCTTGGCACAGGAGGGATGGCTTGGTATTTCTGCATGTCCTAAGCAATGTTTTCCCCTCTCCAAGGGCACCAGCAAACAAGGCTTTTTTGAAGGGGCCTCGAAGTCCTTTGGTGATGCCAGAAAACCTGATGGCAAATTGTCCTCCTCCTGGGCAGGTGCTGGAGGGCTGTGTGCAGAGATCTGGCAGGCTTCTTTCATCGCTTGGTTCTCAGCCTGTTGGCTTCACGAGTGGGTACAATTTGGTGGGGCAACATGGGAGGCAGTTTTCTAAGGGAGGGGGTATGAGTTTGTAAATGCAAGCGGGTACTCCTGCCTGGAGGTGGTGTCGGCCAGGTGTGTTTTCTCTTCCAGCACTCATCTCCATACAGCTGTAGCTAACCTATCTGATCTGTAATGACAGTTTTCATTACAGCTCCTCAGCACAGCTGCAAGGTGGGTCAGTGATTTCCTCCACCGCCACTCCCCTGGCCTTCTCCTTCCCTTCCCTGGACATGCGGTTTGTCATCTGCTTGCACAGAGCCTCCTTGTACTGGGCTGTGGCTTCCTGTACTAAATCTGATCCAAATTTGTGCTGTGAGGTATTCCCTCCCCCTTGAAGGGTGGCAAAGAGGAAAATAACAGTTGAGAGTGAATAGGTGTTGGCTGTGATCTTTACATGTGCTGGCAGCAGATCCCACGACTTGTATTAGCTGCACAAGTTGAACAGATGGAACAAATTGACAAAATCGTGTTCACTCACGCTGTGCTCGAGGAGCAGCTGAGTTGCTGTTTGAAGTTGAAAGTTTGAGTGTGGTTTTTTTTTCCCCTTGTAGTGGAATTTCTGGTTATATCGTAGAAGCTATTGCCTCAGTCCTCTGCAGTAGCCCAAAACAGTTAATGAGAGCAGTGTGTGTCCTCCTCTGTGGCTCAGTGCACTCGGCCAGGATTTTGGTGAGGCAGAGGGGATTATGGAGAGTGTTTTCTGTCTAGATAACGGACTAAATGCTTGCTCTGGTTTTAACTCCATGGTAGGCAGTGAAGCTGGATCAGGGCTGAATTCAGCCCTTTTCTGTTCTCGCACCGTCTAGGTCAGGGCAAGACTTCAGCTTTGTTTTGAGGAGGGTGCATATCAAAGAGGTGATGAATGCAAATATGCTTATGGAGTTTTGAGTGTGATGATTCTGGAATTGTGGTTCACGAGGAGAGCCACTTTTTATTGTCGACAGTCTTAACTCTTCCCCGTGTATTTCTCCAAGCAGAGAGCTACATTGCTCTAAGGCTCTGAGAAGGATGTGGGACCAGAGGGTCCTAACCCCATCCAAGATCTCCTCTTTGCCTTGAGGGGAAGCTGGTTTACACCAATGCACATTGCATCTGCAGCTTGCTAGCTCAGCTTTGCTGGTCTGCACAACATGGGAAGACTCTTGAGGCTTCTCCCTTGCACCTTCTTGCTTCCCCTGCCTTCCTTTGCGCAAAATACTGGACATGCAGTTGGTACTTTACCTTCCCACACACTGACAGTGAATGGGGAGCCCCAAATATAGGAGGCAGCAGGTGGATAATTTTCTTCCTGATTCAGCTATGAAAGAGAGTCATTGTTCTTTCTTCCTACTGAAATTTGTTTCTAAGAGTGATTGCTTACCTGCTTGTTCTGTCTTCCCATTACCTCCCTTAACGCTTCAGGACTTCAGGATGCATTTGACAGCGACTGGGAAACGGGGAAGATCACTTACAATAATTATAAAAATGGATCTGATGATGCTGTTTTGGCTTACAAACTCTTGGTACAAACAGGCAACCGAGCAAAGCCCATTGACATCAGCCAGGTACTGTATCAGAGTCCATACTGGTTTATACAGGAATATACAAGTCATCAGAAGTGGGGGGAGATGCAAAGAGCATGTTGTAGTCTCTTTTTTCATCTTGATGAATTGAATGCCTGAGTTAGACCTTACTGCATGGCCTCACTGACTTTGCTGAAGCCACTTGTTAGCTGCAGTCTGGCCTGTGTTGCGAAGTGTTCAAAATCAACACTGGGAATGCCAGCCCTTGATTGTTACTGGTTGGCTTGTGTTTGGTGCTGCTCCTGTGTCAGACACACTCAGTTTCCACTGAAATTGTTGTGAAAAATGCTTTGCTGCATCCATAGGTGGATGGAGTCTGGTCCTGTGTCAGACAGAGCCAATGTTAGCCTTGTTGCCCTGAGTGGCATTGTTTCTGATGTGAATCAGATTGCCTTATAGGGTTGACCTTTGCTCAGCTTTCTGCTGTGGCTTTGAATCTAGCATTTGCAATTATTTGATTAGTTCCTACCAATTTATGTAAAACATAACATTTAAAAAAAGATGTTGATGAATGATAGTGGAAGGGGACTGAAATCGTTACATGCTGTATCATATTCTTGTACTATCATCACTAAATACAGCTATACTGTTGTAGAACTAAGAATGGCAGTTGTTTGAGCTGCCTAAATAAAATATGTCTGAGGTTCTTTTGCAAGGTTATCACAGCATATGACTGCATTTGCTGTGGCCACTGGTAGGTGGAAACACATTAGGCTTGACTCCTTACACTAAAATTAGATTTCAAACCTCTAAGAAGAAATTCTGCAATAACCTAACTTCTCCTCTCCTAGAGTCATCATTGACTCGCTGTGCTTTCAGGCAGAAAAATAGCCTTTCTAATGAGCTTCTTGGCAGATCTGCTTATTGTCTTTCTTTTTTTCCTGGCATTAGAGGTGACAGATTTACAGAGTACATTGTTCAAAATTACTATGGTGTGTAAAACACACTGCTGTATAGCAACATGCAGCATGCTGTCAGGTCTGAATGAAGCGTCAGCTATGAATTAAGCAAAGAAAGGGAGTTGAAGAGAAAACCTTCAGTGAGATTTTGTTTAGCACAGTGTACCAGGTACGCTGTGGAACAAATGCGATTGGACTGCAGCTGCTGATATAATTTCCTGTGCCTGGGAGGGAGAAAAGTGCGGTGCACCCACAGGGGCTGAGCGCTACACTGTGCAGTTCCAGAGACAGCTTGAAGACATACAGTTGTTGCATATCCTGTGGACTAATTGAATCCAGATCCTTGGAATCCAGCTTTTTTTTTCTAACGGCTGTCACTGTTGTTTTTCATTTCATTAAAAAGACCTGAAACTGGAGCTGAGCCAGAATTTTAAATAAACAAAACAAAAAACCCCAGTAATACTTTTCACCCCCAGAGTCCTCTGTCAGACCTCTAGCTGTGCAGGATTTGGCTACAGAACCCTAGAAGTGTACCACTGCTGTTTACCCCACAGATGCATTTGCCCACAGTGACCCAAATAACACAGGGCAGTCGTCTGCTTTCTTGACGCTGGGCATTTTCTGAATACATAGGTCATAGGAGGCAAGTGTTAGCAAAATTTATACAGATGTTGTTTTATTTTTATAGCTCTCCTCCATTTACTGGGTGGCATTTCCTTCAGTGTTAACAACAGAGGTTAACTGCACACAGACGTGTATAGGGACTCTTGCCAGGTTTTCTTTCCCTTTCTTTAAATATGTTTCTCCCACTTGGTTGTTTTTCACTCTTGGCTGCAGGCTTTCAGAATTCAGATTTAATTGGTTCAGTCTATTCTGGAACCGTCTGCTGATTTAGTGGTTATTGTAAATATTATACGAGTACTAATTTATAAATAACCACTTTCTACTGTCACTGTAGTTTTTTTACATTTTTTTTCATTGTCAAAGAATAGTTTACTGATAAGTCACTTCAAGTGAAGATTCATACTCTTTTGCTTTTCCCCTCCTATACGTGTGTTGCATCTCGAGGCCATTTGTTGAAAGCTTTACGGCAAGAGCCCTGAAAGCAAAACTTATGCTGAAAGGCTTTTAATTTTTTCCATTTTGCAGTTGACTAAACAGCGTCTGGTGGATGCGGATGGAATCATTAACCCAAATGCTTTCTACATCTACCTGACAGCCTGGGTTAGCAATGACCCTGTGGCCTATGCTGCTTCACAAGCCAACATCCGGCCTCACCGCCCAGAATGGGTCCATGACAAAGCAGACTATATGCCAGAAACAAGGCTGAGAAGTAAGTAGCGTTTCGTCTTCATGTCTTACAGTTTATGTGAGTGCCCCCACTCCTTCCTTCAAGAACCAGTAACTCTGTAGTTGGCTGATGCTGCACAGGGCTCAGAAGCGTAAACAGGACAGTATATTGTGTTACTCTGTAATCTTAGGACACCCATGCACCATTGCAACTGTGGCACCACTGCAGGGTTTTATCATGTTGAAAAATGAGTTTTATAACTGTTCAAAGCTCTAAAAACTTACAGCAAGCATTGCTTTTTCATAGAATCATTTAGTGTCACCTGATTGTTCCGTCTGTGAGAGAAACCTGGAGATTGCATGAAATTCATGCCTATGTCTTTCTGAAATTTCATCACTGAGATTATATCAAGTTTATCCTCAATTCTTAATAGCTAAGGGATTTTTATCAAGTTAGCTCATACGCTAAGCTACCAACGCTGATACGGTACAAGAGCTACTTAGGTAGGGGAGCAGTGCCATTCCATGCCATTCAGTGTTTTCCTGAACACCAATGCCAGGTTGCACTGCTTTGCTTCAGCTTTCACTTTATTGGGAAGATTGCTAGTGGGACACCAGTGGGGAAGGGGAAAGGGCATATAGGGGAGGACTGGTGCCCTTGGAGATGTGATTGGGTAACCAGCTAGCCACGCTTCAGTGTGTCTGAACCCTAGAGCTTTGTGGCAGTCAGCCAAGTCTTGTCTTAATGAAAATTTATGGTTGAGATTATAATAGGGCAAATCATGTTTAGCAAGTCAACTGAATGACCCTGCAGGGTCTGGAACACACAACGGCAGT
>WAAD01011337.1:1075-46333 GCA_013389945.1 Fregata magnificens
TTTAGCTTGGAGAAGAGGAGGCTGAGGGGAGACCTTATCGCTCTCTACAACTGCCTGAAAGGAGGTTGTAGTGAAGTGGGTGTTGGACTCTTCTCCCAAGAAACTAGTGATAGGATGAGAGGAAATGGCCTCAAGTTGTGTCATGGGAGGTTTAGATTGGAAATCAGGAAGAATTTCTTTACTGAAAGAGTGGTTAGGCATTGGAACAGGCTGCCCAGAGAGGTGGTGGAGTCGTCAACCCTGGAGGTGTTCAAAAAATGTGTAGACACGGCACTCCAGGGCCTAGTTTAGGAGTCATGGTGGTGTTAGTTGATGGTTGGACTTGATGATCTTAGAGGTCTTTTCCAACCTTAATGATTCCATGATTCTATGATTTTATGATTCCATGAAATGTAAGGTCTTTGTAAGCTTATCTCACAACAGTATTTAAGAAGTGTTTGGAAATATATGAAATATCAGCATATAATAAATAAAATACCCTTTAAAACATATTGTTGAGATTTATCCTATTACCTTTAAGAGTAAGTACATGTGACTCATATCAAACTGTCCCACAGTCAAGACTTTCAAATATGGTTCTAGCTTGCTGACTGCTATCCTGCTCTAAAGGAGACACTGTTTGGTGTTGCTTGGATTCAAACACCATACTACCTTTGACTAGTGTGGAATATTGTAGCAGCTTCTAAGTTTGCTGACATATACTAATTTTTCCTCTCCAGTCTTTTATGCATATTCCTGAACATTAAGGGGAAAAGGAGCTATTAGTGAGTGGATTGCCTGTACAAATCAACACACAGAATTTCATTCATTAACTCCTGCATATAATTTCAAATGCAATGAATCTTTATCTATTTTCAAGTGATGGAAAACCCACCATGACTATAGGTAACCTGGTCTTGTTATTTGTCATCCATCACTGTGAAAAAATATTGCTGTATTTTCAGTCTGTATCTAGCTGCAGCTTCCAAGCTTGGAATATTGCTAAGATATTGGTTTATTTTAACAGTAGTATATTTTTCTACAAAGTTAGTCTGCTTTTGCCAGTTAATCAGGCCACACCACTCCCCTATCCAACCCCCATCTCTCTTTCTCACTTTCAGTCTTTGTTCCTCTCTTGGATTGCATATATTATGATGTAGTGTGTCCATTTGTCCTCTGTCCTCAACACCACCTACACTCAGCATCCCAAATTTACCTTTTTTTCTATGAGAACACAGTGCATGAGTCAGTCTCTCTGTTCCAGTGAAGTAAATCTCTAACTGATCCTCAGTCTACTGCTGCCTGCAGTTTCAGTTTTTCTGCAAGGTCCCAGACGCTGGCCAGAGGCAGCCTGTTGTCTACTATGTTGGGAGCTGCATAACGCTCTTGCGATGGAGGGTTGTGCTGAGGCTCAGATTATACTGCAAGACACTGCAAGGGAGGACCTCTATCAGACAAACGGAATGCAAGTGATTCCTGAGCAACACATGCTCCACCATCATGTTATTTTCTGAATGAACAATCCCATCAAGGTTTCTTTTTTTTCTAAGCACAGTTGCAATGTTGCAGCCTACCAAGCAGTGTGGTAACCTGCCAAGAACGAAAAGTTTTTTGTCTCCATACATGAACCTGTGTTGTGTGAAGTGCTGGTCTCTGAATGTGGGGCAAAACAATCCATTGAATTTTCAGGCTTCGCTGCTCTGCCTTTTACAGAGACTAAACTAGTTCCTTGCTTGCTTCAGGATCCAGAGACTGTCAAAGTGGCCTAAAACCACATCCCCTCTAATCCTCTTTGGTACTGTGCTGATTATGGCTTAATATTACAGAGTTTCAACTGCTGAGCATTCAGGATGCGAGAGACTGAAAAGTTGAATACGTCCGGATGGGGAAGAAAGAGAAGTTCGAAAAAGCATAAAAAGCAGTGGAAGTCAAATGACATTCTTTCTCCCTCTCCTCCTCCCTTCATGCACTCACACAGATTTTGCCTTCTTAAGCACTTTTCCACTGACCTTTTTTTTTCTTTCCCCTTTTTTTTTCTCTCTGTATATACTGAGGGGAAAAAAAAGGTACACAGCCATTTTTACGAGAATGTTGACTGAGGGTGGTCACCATCTGTGCAAACTGTCTGCAATTGTGACTTCCTCTTTGCCTTCTTTCTGTCAGAGAGAAAACCTCACTTCTTAGATAATCCGGGGAATATTATTATCCATCACCCTCACCACCATCCTTCCCCTCACTGCCCCCCTTCACATGATTGGCATTTTCCAGTCAAAACATGCTTCTCTCTTGCCTGAAAGGGCTTCTTTAATAAAATAGACATCCTGTTTAACATTTGAGGAGGTGACTAGTTAGCACCAGAAGCTCTGATGTGATTATTTGGGTATTGAAACAGAGAGGCCTAGCATGGTTGTTTAATTAGCACAGCAAATAATTAAATTTACCACTTATTTACAGGATAAAGAATTTGCCCCTCCTCTTCCTTACTCTCCCTTCCTCCACTGCTGCATGTTAGACCTTTAGAAACTTAGAGGATGACATCTAGGCTCATAGAGTTTTGCACTTTAGCATAGATATATATTAAATTTGCCTAACTAAAACTGGGCAAACCTCTAATGTTCGTCTCTTGTACTAAGGCTTTTCCAGGTACAACTTCTCTGGTTGAAGACACCACTGCCCCAGGTGCTGTCATTCCTCACTAACTGAAGGTTACAATGGATTCGTATGGGTGCTTCCTAATATACTTCAAGAAAAATCAGTGGGCTAAGCTCAGCCCCCCTGGTTACTGCTAAGCTATCTGATTTTACCTGAAAAGGGTTTTGGAACTCTGCCAGCAAAAATGAGCTGATGGTGGTCTATGCCAGAGAGGTGCAATAAGGGTGCTGAACAGTGGGAAAGGACATAATAATTATCTGTACAGCTGCTTGTGAAATGGACTTCTGCCTATAGTCTTAGACTATAGGCAGCCGTCATCTAGATCTATCTGTGCCTACTGCAACAGTCACTACCCTCCCCAGCATCTTGTTTCTGTCCACGTGGGATCTGGCAGCCCTTCAGACGGGCTCCCTAACCCAGCCCTGGCCAAAGGAGCCAGACGAACTTCAGGGGAGTGCTCTGCCAACTCTTCTGTCTGAAACAAGGAAAAGTCTGGCAACCCTGAGCAAAAGAGAAGCAGGGAAGACAGCCTGTTCAGCTTGTATTAATTACTGACAGAATTGAGACCATGGTCGGCAGGTTTAGCTGTGTTTAGATTAGGGGTTTGCAATAATTTGCCTGCAATATTTACTGTTTGCTAATGCAGGCAAATCCCCACAATGCATGCTGAGTTTGGAGATCTCTGTCACTGAAAATGATCCTGATCTTAAATATGCTTAAAAATGGTACTTAAATTTATTTTCAGCCTTCTGTAATTTATTATCGCCACTATTTTCACACTGTTCTATCACACCAGTGTTAACAATGCCCTTCACACTTCTATGGTAACTTCTGTGTGCAATTTTATAAATTCTTTTAATGCTACACAGCAGCTTGGCTTCTCAAAACGCCGTGGGAGTAGGGCGTTGTGGTTCTGGATCTCAATGTGAGTTAAAAGAATACCTAAGGAGTTGGAGTTGTAACTTCTGATCAAAGAAAAGTTCTCTGAAGGAGAAAGTTGCAGAGACAACAGGGAGGCTGGTTGAATCTGTGGGCATTAGATTTACTCTTGCTCTTTCAGGCACTCTTTCTAAACCAGTCAGATGTGTACAAAGCTGCCACAGTACAGTGACGAACTCCTTGCAAAACTGGAAATGAACATTTGAGAAGATATTTTTGAAGGATGATCTTTCAATTTTTTTGGTGAAGGTTTCTTCTCGGTGGCTTTTCCTCAGAGAGAAGCTATTTTTTCTTCAAGGTTCTTCATTTTTCTGCTTTACTTTGTATTCATGGAAAGTGGTAATGGCTATTTTCGCAAAGCAGTTCAAGCTCTGTTGCTGAAAAGAACTGGCTAAAGATGATTTTCAGTGTAGCATTTCGAAAAAATAAGCTTATTGTAAGCCTCAAACCTCACAACATCCTTCTGTTCTGTTGTAGGTGAGGTTGCCATGTTGTTAAATGAAGGAGGTGGGATGGCAGCTGGAGAGTATGACTCCTGGTAGACCTTTCTTAACAGCACCAGAACATCACAGGCTCTCCTTGATTGCGTGGCCTCCTGTACCTGGGTCAGCTAGTCAGGTAGACAAGCAAGTAGTCTCCCAAACTGAGGGATCTGATTTTACTACATTAATGGTGCAGAAGAGGGATGGTAGAACTGGGTGCCAAATGCATGACGAACGGAAATTGCAGGAACATCTCTTTTAAATACAATAAGTCTGACAAGTTTTGAACCATGTAATTTAGCATTTGGAACAGGTGGGTGGTGCATCATCTGCTGTCACTCTCATTACTCGACAGTGCTGTTTGAACCAACAGTGTGTTTTTTGAACCAACATACTTTTATTCCCATCACTTGCTCACTTATTCTCTGGGAAGAGCCACTACTGTGAATACTCTCACCTACCTTGTGAAGCAGAGACGCATTCTCATTAGAGTAAATCAGCATCACTTAGCAGCATAAGTGAAGCTGTAAAAACAATGGTCTTGTTTTGCTTACCCTGATGTAAATCAGGATCAAGCTGGCTGACAGCAACAGATTTATACTGATGCAAAACTGAGGTAACATCAGAATCAGGCCAACTGACTTAAAGTATGTTCTCCTGCATTGAGGGCTATCAATGGCGAGTTTTACATTTCATCTGAATTAATTTTTAACTGCTTGCTTGCTAGACAAGCAGAACAAATAGTCATTAGTCTTTTCATCTCAGCAAAATAAGACACTGTCTTGAACTTAAAAGGTGTGCTGTAGCATTTTATGTATGCAAAGTCAAAGCATCCTACCCAGCACTGAAGCTGGTTAAACAATTACTCCACTATGTTCCAAGAGGGACAAAGGCAGAGGAGCGAGGACTTGCTCAATGTTTGCACTGTATGAAGGAGAGGGATCTGTTAAAATTGCAGTTGACACAGTTGCATTTTTGAATCAGAAAAGTATACCTTGAAAAATGGTAGAGCGTTTGTCACTTGGCTACTTTCCTGCTGCACTGCTTTTAGAAGAGATATGATTGGTATCTCAAAGTTCTCAGTTACATACCACCCTGAAACCACATTGTTATCTTGTACAGAAACAAACAAACAATTTAGCCTGACCTATAGTTTAATGTGTAAAAAAAAAAAAAAAGAAAAAAGAAAGAGAGATGGTCAATGGCTAGTGCCCCACTGTAGTAATAAAATGTCTAGACAGCAATTAACATCCATTTCCCTTAAGAATGCAACTGTGTCATCAGCAAATCTTTACTACTTTGAAAGGGACCAATCTAAATATGTTTAATCATTAATCAATTTCCAAAATCTGAACAGGATTTGGTTTTCATGGGTTTTGTCTTCAAAACTGCCGTCACTTTATGAGAAAAAAAACAAACCTAAGGGGGGATTTTTTTGGCCGCAGTCCAGTGGGTGAGCCTGCTTAGAAGATCACTGGTGCTGTGTCTTGTTTGGGAACATTGCACTCTTTCTGCATACGTTAGCACTTTCAGTTTCCTCGATTCTTTTCTATTTCCTCTTTGTCTGTGTGTATTCATAGCAAGCAGCAGTGGCTGAAAGCACCGAGCAGGATTCTGCGCACAGACTGGTCCTGTAATAGCTGGCAACTGTATCTGGCTTGTGAGCTGGCTTTGAGAAATACCTCTCTTTCCTCTCTCTTTGAGCGGCGCTTCTCTTCCCCCAGAATTATTCTCCCAGCCAATGGTGAAGTCTCTCACAGGTCACCAATTGCTGCGCTCACATGGGATCACACTAAACTTCCTGTCAAGTACAGGGAGCAGGAAATTACTCTTTAGCTTCCTACAATTAAACAAAAAAATCACTGTGCTCCCACCACACACAACTACCAAAAGGGTTTTAAGCCCATCAGGAAAATAATATTATACGTAGCATAAATAAGGAGGGAATCTGATCGACAGAACCATGATCACTGCAGTAAACACAAACTACTTTAAGTCCACTGATGCCAGCAGTGGATTTACCCTGATTTACAGTATCATAACTGAGCTCAGCCTCAGGCTCTGGCGTGTTCATTGAATACATCAAAGAACTTCCCAAAGAGGAAAATGGCACAAGCTGATATCTTTTGGAAACTCCACTGTTTTTTCACTTTGAGAACTGGAAACTTCTCCTTTTAGCTTATACCCTACTTCAGAATTCATTGTTTTTGCCAAACGAGTAAGAAATGCGAGGATTACTGCACTAGAGAGATGGCATTTCTGGAACACAGCGTTGTTTGGCAAGACAAAACATTTTCTGCTGCACCCAGAGAATGACACAGACAACACCAAGTTTTACTTACAGGTTTTATGAAGTTTATTAATAAAGAAAACAATTTTGACAGATCACTAATTTCCCACACATAAGACAAGCTCCATATGAAACAAACATCACAACTATGTAGAAAAGGACACATTGCCTTGGTTTATCTACATTATTTGGGTAACTGGATTTCCCATGATGGTGCTAAAAAGAACACAGAAAGAGGCATGTCAGCCTCTGGGCTGAACTCTAGCCACCAGTACAGCTTCCAAGGTATTAAGGATCTCTTAAAGCAGATATTGTTCAAAACCTGTGCATTTGTGAAGGGAAAATAGCCCATGATCCTTCCCCTTCCAGAAACACTCATTCTGATAGAGATGTCACAGGATGCAGGTCCAAACTGGAGAAAAAAACTATTACAGCAGGCCATACCACCTGGCACCACACGCAGCAGCTGTGCTTGAGGAGCAGAAGGAAGGGAGAGCAGAGGATGCAGAAACCAGGCCTTCACGAAAGGCTCTGAAGTTATGTCTAGCTGGTGCAACAGCTGTGTGCCAAAGATGCCTTCCTTTCTACACAGCTGGTTTTCCTTCTTGTAGTAATCAGGGCGCTCGGGGGGGGGCAAGGGTAGTTTTGGGAGGGGCCAGAGATATGTGTGGTGTCTTCTGGAGTTTGCCTTGACTTGGGATTGAGATGTAGTAAGGATGTACACATGGAGTTGAGAGTTTGGAAGCACTGTCAAACCCACAGACTAGAAAATATAGTCCGCAATGTATCATTGAGGGATAAATGGCATTCCAGCTTGAACTGATCTGCAATTTGCCTTTAGAAAACCCAGTGCAATGGTACTGCAAAACCTTATGCTCCCCAGAGTACAATATTTTATATACGAGTTTCCCATAAATAGGTGTCCATGCAAAAAAAAAAAAAGTTCTAAAAAATTTTGTTCAGAAAATACATTTGGGCAGAGGAAAAAAGTCCATGAGTTCTTCTGAACATTTATTTCCTCTCTTTGCATCTTATGTTTAATTACTAAACTTTTGGGTTTTTGCATGCAAAGGATGTCACCTCCTTAAAGATCTTTGAAAAATTAACATAATTGTCCATTATCTTAGTCCCTTATTCTCTGCCTTTCAATATCTGCTCCTCCTAACATTTCACAATATATCAATCTCTGATCCTTGGCACCAGTACAATTCATTTTCCACAAGATGTTACTGAGATTGTAAATAAATGCCACAGCATCAAGGGGCAGACAAGACGGAGCCTGTCAGATCTGGAAGTCGGCAGCAAAGTTATAATTACAGCAGAGTGGTGTGAGGTGAGTTCTTTGCATCCATAGATTTAATTGTCATCAGCTGCTGGGGAAGTAAAGCATGGGGAAAAGAAGATGGAGAGTGATGGGGGTAAAGAGTGTTACCAAATATGTCCTAGGTTGTTTTTGCAGTTCCCATTACTTAACTCATAAGCCATCAGCAGAACAGCAAGAGGCCCTATTCTTAAACGGTAGTGTTTCTGCAAAGATGACCTTTTGTACTGAAAGTATTTTAATTGCAAAAATTCTGAAAATTATACTCCTGTAAGCTGAGCTGGAGTAAAATAAAAACTAATTTTCAGATTTAATTTTCAGAGAGGTCAGGCCAGTCCCACAGTCAGCTTGGGTGCATGGCACTTCAGTTAGTGTTAACACAGAACAGGTTTCTGAAGACAGGAGTAAACTAACTCTGCTCAGGCTGAGAGCTCAAAAAAGGCTGTGTGAACATGGGAAACATATTGCTGCGCTGAAATTAACGTGCTCTGCAAGCTACTGCACGTGTATCTTTCCTCTCACCATTTCCAAAGCACTTTTTTCTTCAAATATTAGAGGACTCATTTTTACCCCCTTATATTGGGCTGAGTGCATTTTTATGTCACTGCTTCAGTGAGATTAATATGGAAATATTACTTACTAAGGGTCTAAGTATCAGAATCTGGCTTGATAGGACCTGAATATCCGTGTTGTGAGTAACACTGTCTGCATGCACAAAAATGCCAAAACAGAGGTCAGCCTGCTTTGGTTATCTGATGTTTTTGCTGTGAGATCTCATCATCTTGGAGTTGAAGATGAAAGTGACTTGCAGAACTTTTCTTCAACTTTATGCATGAGTTAAAAGGCTAAGACTTTGGATGTGAAGACAGTCCAAACTTTCCTAAAATTCTGCTTAGATTTGGATTCAGGCTTAGGGCCTAATATATGAGGCTAAGATAGACCATCAGTTGGGGCATAGACCCTTCCAGTGTTTGTTAAGTTTTATATCAGAACCTCAAATAAGATTTCATTGCTAGTGAATATATATGTCACTGGGCATAGAAGTGGTTAGAAAATGTCTATCAAATGATGTCTGGAATGAAAGAAAAGATAATGGAAGATTGTTGTAATGTGTTTTGTGTTCATTTGTTGTTTTCCAAGCTGTTCTACCATTTTTCAAGGGATTTAATCTTACTTGCCTGGAGGATTTCTTGCACAGATTGATGAGTACTTCTGTGGTCAGAGAAAGTAGAGAGTCAATGTGACCTCCCTCTCGCATGTCACTGCTCAGTAAGACTGTTACATACCTCAAATGCTTCTCAGCGGTGAAAACCAGTACTCAGCATTGTTTGCAGTTTGTCATAGGAACGGATGGAACTGGAAATGGAAATGGAAAAGACCCATTAAGTCATACAGCCCCTCAAAGGAGATGTAGAGGATTATTTCTTTTACAATAGCCATGTATTTTTTAGAAAGTATTTTATAAATTAATATTTTAGAGATCATGAAGCATAAGATTACAACCCAACTCCACAGCTTTTTTTGAAATTCAAGGTTTGTCTCATTTTGCATTGCATGAAAAGCATTGTAAAGGTTCCTAGAAAGTGGAAATATATCAAAATACCTATTTTCAAATGGAAACCTCTGCCTTTTGCTTCAGATGAAGTGGAAAAGTCATTTTCAGATAAGACTGTTTTTCAGGGATGTGAGATGCAGTGGTCCAAAACCCTAACCTGCCTGCAATATAAACAAAATCTCATCCCAGATACCTCTGAATCAACATGACTGGGGATTTGAGTACAAATATTCAGGACAATGTCTTCATCTACTTGGCTGTTCAGAGCAAGAATTGCACTCATTTTCTTTCAGATTAAAACTTTTCTGAAATTGATATTTGCATAATACTTGAGTTCCAATTAGCTTTATAAATGCACTTCCTATTCCTAATGAAGTAAAAACTTTTTTTATTTATGAGGTATTTAGTAAGATACTATAATGGATGGTATACCTGAGAAAAAAATCTTCAATGGAACCATCCCAGGAATTTACTTCTGGTTAGGTACCCATCTGAAAATAGAATAAAGAACTTATTGGGAAATATTTGATATTCCTGGGGTCTTACATTGAAGACATTCAAACTTCATTATGCAGTGTCAAAAGAAACCTTCAAAAATGGGTATGGTACAACTGCAAATATTGCCATTGAATATTATATGTATTTTAAATAAATAAATGATTGACGATATAAAAAAGTGGCATACAAAAATTCTCACAGCGGGATAGCAAACCCTAGTCCTCTGGCATAACAAACCCCAGAAAATTAATTTGTCAAGTCGAGGAGCCTATGCTATGTACTTGTGAACTTCATAATTTGTTCTTTTAATTGTATATATGGCAAATGGAAAAGGAGATGTGGTATTTTAACATTATAAACTTCACTGGAGACTCTAAAGCAAGGTTCAACTTCTCTGCAATAGATACACATAACGTTTCTACCAACCATAAGAAAATACCTGTTCATAGGAAGCTTGCTGAAGTAAAGTTTTTGCCCAAGGTATTTTGAAAATACTATGTTTACAAGAAAATATTAAGGAAAAAGGGAAAAGAAATATTTTAAGAGAAGTTTGAAAGTGAATTTGCAGCTTGGTTTTTGATTCCAGTAGATTTCTCCTTAACTGAACAGAATGTGCTTAAGAATTGCTGTTGTAACTTTACAAAATTTACTATACTTTCCCTGGAAAAGCAATCAACTTCTCAGGTTGTAATTTAATTTTTCTGCAGGTATGGTCTAATGTTCTCAGCTTGTGGGCATGAAGGAACATATTTTAATGCAGCTATTCTTTTAAAGAAGAAATGCATCTGTAACAGATAATTCAAGACATTTTGGTAACAGAAATCTATCTAATGGGATAAAGATCAGGCTAGAAACCTTGGATGATTTTCTAGGATCTACAGGTAAGTATGACCTATGGTAACTTAGCACTGGGGAAATCAAAAGTTGATGTGGAAGGTCTATGGAACAAAGAGTGGTGCAGATCATTATGTGCCTTTTCAAATGGAGTGTCTTTTCTCTAGACCATTTTAGAAAATATCTTCTAGCATTTAACAGACAGAACCTGTAAAGCATGTGGATAACAAATGAGACTTAAAATTTACTACAATTCTAAATTCAGTTCTATCCTTTTTAGAGAAATGGCAAAACATTCTATACTAATCAATAGAGAACAATAACCTAGCTATAAAATTGCAGGTTACTTAATTGTATGTCACTTAAGATATTTGGGGGGATTTTTTTCATTATTCATTAAATTCTTTAAGACTTTTTCATAAGGAGAGTGTTGGATGACAGAAGAGGTAGACAATAGACATCAGCAGTGTTGAATGAACTTGCAGACATCTTTAATGCTTTCCATCCAACTCCATTAATTTAAGAGGTGTTAGGACACATTTAAAGACTGACTTCATCCTCTTTTATTTTCCTGCTGGTGACAAAAGAAAAATAGGCTCATGTCTTATGGAAGGTTTTGTTGAACAGGTTCATAACTTACATGGAAGACATATGCCCAAGTTGCAAATGTAAGTTTCACAGCTCACTCTTGGAGGGTGATACTCACGCCATTTCTCTTGGGGCTCACAGAAATCCCTTTTTTATGGTTTAGGTCAAATTTATGATCTCTTTTGGCAGCGGAGCACACCAGTTATGCAAGTCCTGTACCTATCAAGGACCAAAAATTCCTTCGTGTAGGTTACGTAGCAGCTACAATCTCTAAAAGGAGGTTATAATGGACATATTCAGTTACGGTGCATCTAGTCTGCCCAGCCTCTGGGGGAGATTCTTATAACAAGATAGATTATGCAGTTACTGCACCTCAATCCTTAGAAACAAAGGAAGAAACCTCATTGACTTCTCCATTTTTAAAACTTAAAATATACTATTAGAATTTTCAAGTGTGCACCATTAAGCTTCCAAAGATTTTAAACAGATGGCTTTCCTGTCTAAATGCTGAACTCCACTGAAATGATCTATTTCAGCTCTGGATCCTTAGATGAGGTTGTATAGTACTTCTGTCAGACAGCTGATTACCTGTGAATAGCGTAGAGAGAAAGAGTGCAAGATAATAATGGAAACAGCTTTAAATACAGGGGAAGGTCAGATCTGGCTGGATGAAAGTTGCCAAGAGTCAATATGTAACATTAGGGAAACAGTCTAAGTCACAGCATTCCCAGCTCTTAACAGAGAGGAAATAACAGGAGAGTGTGAATCACTCCCACAACATGTATTACAGGACACTGGTGGCAGAACCTGGAAGATATAACGAACTTTTGCTGAGGAATATATACACAGTGGGACACTGGCTCTACATACATACCTTCCTATTAGGGGACCTTGGGCTAAACACTGTGATAATGTGTTTATCATCTCCACTGACTAGGCAGCTGGCATACAGAGAAAACGAAGTGGCAAACACTGTTCTAGTACATCCTTCCTTCATGGATTATAGTAAAGGCTATAATCATCTTGGTGCCACCAGCCAAACAAGTTTCTGTCACTTGGAGAAACGATAAAATCTGGGGAGGCTGGTGTTAAAAGTGTCGTGGGAAAACACCATCAACAAGCTACAGTGTGACACAGCTTGGTGGTGTATGGTTCTCTGGCTCCCTTTGGCTGAGCATGAGGCACTGCTGTGAGACACTGCAACACTCAGACTTGCAGTGCAGCTGTAGCTGTTTGCCCAAGAGCAGGCAGGACCCGAGTCAGGCAGGTGAGGCAGCTATTAAGGTGTAGCCTAGGCCACAAGGTGGCTGGCACTTCTGGCTTCCTGCCCTGCAAACACTCCCTCCATGCCCTTCACTCCCCAGATGGCTCTAGTAGAGCATTTTCTCTGCTTCCTACCCTACCTACATGAGAGAACACTGATTTTTTTCCTTGGTGAGCCTATAGGTCTTCCCTATCTTGGCAGCCTGAGAGTGTGCTGATCCAAGCACTGAGCTTTCCTTGGTGACCCTGCATGCCATTTTCAGAATTTTCCATGGAAGGAATAAGGATTGACACCAAAATCTTCACATCTTTCATCAGAGCACTGGAAGCTGAGGCAAATTCTGTACATGGAACCAGCAAAACATAGTGACTTTAATTGAAAGTGAAATTTGCACTTGATTAGAAGATGTACAGCATAATTTAGTTGAAAAACGTAAGTCTCAGCTTTGAGCCATTGCTAATAAATAAACTTACGTGCCCTCACTGATCTTCTACCCAAAAGATATTTTATTCCCCTGACCCACTAGCAGTTTTGCAGGTCATGACTGAGATGCATTGCCTGTACCCTAGGGAAGACTTAAATCAGTGTTTCTAGACCTATCCTTTTGTGAAAGTTAACATCCTTCTGTGTAAGATGCCAGCACAGATTTTGGGTGACTCTTTGCCATGCCACATTCACATGAAACACAGAACACACACACACCACCCCACTTTACATATATGATTCAGTCCCCTGAGTGGAATATCTGAAGTCCTTACTGTTCCTGACTATGTCATATTGGTGCTATTCAATCTAAAATCAAGAGAGAATTGAACAAAAAGGTAATCACATTTTCAGTCTCTCTGTAAATATGTCACAGAACTGTGATGTTGTAGCATTAGGTACTTAGCTAGAAGTGACGCTTTTTCTAAGTACCAGCACCCTAACTGGTTTGTTAGTTCCAGTTCTGAAATTCTTTACCTACTTTCAATCTGATAAAGTCCTATGTTTGGAGGGTCTCACAGTTCACTGAACCAGTTCAGCCTAGATCTAAATCTAAATAAACATGAGACTGTCTTGTCTCTTACGCAACTCTCATGCACAAAATTCCCAATAAAAGCCTGTAGAATCTATTTAAGTAATGCCATCGATAGCACCAGAAAACATAACCAAGTATTGAGGAAACTCAAACAGTAAACTTGCAAAAAACACACACAAAAAACCATATCAAACAATCATTAGGCATTTCCTGAAGAGTCCTGTCTACCTTGGCCACCCATGAGCTCTTTGCCTATTATTCAAGACAGCTGGCCTAAAAAAGGGATCTGGCTTCTGCTTATATTTATTAAATCTGCAGGAAGGGCCCATCAATCACAACAATGGGTTTTAAGTGTTTGCTGGGTGAGAGGAGAGTCCCATAAGCAGTCTTTGAAGTGTCTTTTGCTGAAGGTAAACATCTGAAGAACATAAATAGCTGCTCTTCTTTCCAATGAGTGACCTTGTCAAAGTGGGTAGAATGGAGAGACGGGGGAGGGGTGCCATCATGAAAAGGAAAAGCAATAAAGGATTCCTTATGACAGCAATTTGCACATTTACTGCTCTTTGATATGTTAACTAGATTTTGCAAAATGGAATTCTTTGTCTTTTAGAGGTCCTTGGGCAGTGATAGCTCACAGTCAGAACAATGTTTTGCAATAGGCCTAATGCATCTTCTAATTAATAAGGTAACTTGGGCAACCTCTGTAAATCAGTGACATTATCATTATAACAGGACACAAGTGAATAGTTGTTTGTAAGGAAGGAAAGATGCTCATAACAGCAGTATCATTATTTACTGAGCTCATTGACTAAAGTGAATTGTATTGAATACAAGGGGATCAATAGGTTATGGGCCCTGTTCACTAAACTTTTACAAGCCATTTATGAACCTTTGATTCTAGAAAACAGCGCTTCTCCATTCAGAAAACTGGGAATGTAACAGTGACAATTTTCAGTTTTCATACTCAGCACAGGCTAAGACTATGTGATGCAAATTCTCCAGCTGCACTGAGGACAAACGGGCAGGTCAGTAAGTTCTCTCAAAGGAACAATAAAATATTTTTGAAGAATAAAATATACAGGTGTGGATGCATATGGCCACTACAGGAAAGCAAGTAGCTAATAAGCTAGCTTACAGAAAGAAAAAATAATGGTATTTTATTTAGAAATACATTACAGTAGGCAATGCATGACATGGCAACCCCATTAGCAGACAAAACATACTGGACCCGAAGATGTGGGCAGCAAACTCAAGATTCTTTCTCGGAAGTAAACTCACTTGTTATATTGCAAACTACATCATGGTGAGTGAGCATTTTCACTTGCCTGGATATAAGCAAAGGAAGCTGCATTTCAGCAGTAAGAGAGGTGATTCGCATAGATTAGGCAGAACTGTGTAGGGATGCTAAGTGTATTTATAAAGTATTGTAGTAACTGCACAATATAGAGCAATAGGAATACTTAGCTCCTTCAAAATAGAGTGCTGCCCCTTGTTTTAGTGGGTATGCCTCCTACTGTTCTGGAGGGGCATAAGAAGTTTTTTTTCTGCACTTAAAACAGCAGTACTAGCCATAGACAAGATCAGGGCTGTTATGGGGTCATTTTTCGTACCACTCATTAACAGCCCTTGCCAAGATTAAGCTTTCTTACTGAATATCTTTTCAGCCAGCTGTTTTCCACACCTTGATCTCATACTAACTTTATTTCTGTCACTTTAAATGCCTTTTCCTTCTTCTGTTACTCTTGAGATATTTACCCCACCTTCTTTAGTTCACATGGATCAACACCATGGAGTGAGGTTTAAGGTCAGGTGAGAAGTTGGGAGAGAGAGATCACTGAGAAGATAGAAATAAATATTTCAGAACTTTATCCCTACTGTAAGCCTGCACCAGTTCACTTCTGCTTTTGACTGGGAGCTGGATCCGGTCCATAATTTATTGCCTCTGCCTATACAATCCTACATACCACAAAGCTTGTAGCAGAGGGAAGGGGGAAAAGAACCAGACAAAAGCAACACAGTCTCACCCTGTCTTGTGTTGGAAGTGGTTTACTCCCTACATTAGGTCCTGGCAGGGGCACAGCCCTGCCTCGAGGTGGAGGACCACTGTAGACACTAGCCCACCAGAGCTCCTCCTCGAGACTGGTGAATGTGCTGAGCAATGCTGAGGCTGACTAAGGCCAGGTGACAGCAAAGGCCTGCCTTTTTCCTCATCACTCCTGCATGGGCTGCTTGTGCTCAAGTAACAAGCAGTCCTCATTCTGATGGAAAGAAAAGACTTCAGCTGTAGATGAAATTACAAGGAGGGGAAATGTTTTCACCCACCAAGAGCTGGAAATGTAAATGATAGCCTGAGCATTCACAAATGTCTACCCACAATGAGAGACTGTGGCTAGCCCTCAGCATCCCATTTATCTACATCAGTCACAGATCAGAGATACAGCCAGAGAAGTTCTCGGTTTTCTTAATTCCTCCGTTCCATTTCTTAAGGATTTATCCTTGATTTCTTACTTGAAATTTGGCTGGAGACTTTTTTCCTTTCCATGTTCTGAATGTGCATCCATCACAACATGGGCTGGTGTCACCCTCCAGGGAATTGTCTATTATCTCTCTTTTAGTATTATTTCTTTCCATGATCTTCTCCCCGTGAAAAATGTGTGGATTTTTTTTTCTTTCTTTACCCTAGCTCTTCTTGTACTAAGCATCTTTGCTAGCAAAGGCAAGGTCTAAGAAATATATTCCTTGTTCTGGGAGAAAGATGAATTTAACACTGAAATAGAGATGCACATAAGCCAGCAGCCCAGTATCTGTGGCTGGCTGAGTAAAGATGATGGGTCTAAGTACCCTCTCCCATGAGGTTTCATCTGCCTCTGAATGTTGTGCCTCTGGCCTAATCCATACCATTAAAGACAAAAACACGTAAAACTCCTCATTGTCCATGACCAAACAATATAATCATCAGGTCACTGTCTGCTCTCTAGTTAGAGAGGTATAATTCCACTGAAGTCAGATTTACACCAATATCAGCGAAAGCAAAATTAGGTTTCCCCTATAGTTGCTGTTAACCTTTATCAGCATCACCCAGTAGTACTGAGATGGTAGCATTAGCAAATACAACACAAGGCTGATCTTCAATAACCGTTCTCTCATTTACTTTTTGCTGATTTATCGCTTCACTAATGACACAATAGATTTTCCCATTAGTTTATTATTATTATTTATTATTGGTATTAGTGTTATCCTGAAAGAAAATGAAAATAGAGAACTGACCTCATCTCAGCACAGCATATTATTTTCAGGAGTTCAGAAACACTGCACGGAACGGACAGTTTCCATTTCACCAATGTTCAATCACTGGCATTTGTCTTTTGTATCCCAGAGCAATTGCATAACTCTAATATTGACCTTAACCAGAGCCCTTTGTTTCTCACCCTAACAGCCAAAAGCATTAAAAATGCGTGTTTACTTAATTTGTCCTGGCATGCAGTGTAATTACAAGCAGTTTGTTTTCTCTGTTGTAAAATATGGGCTGGAGAAGGAATAAAGTAATGTGGAAAATTAACATTGTGATGTACTGTATAGTGGAATAACACTAAAAACACTTAGCTGTGTTAGTACTGGAGGTGCTATTTGTGTTGTGTGCAAGAGCAATAAAGAATTAAATGCCTCTTTCTAAACTATATTTGCATGATTTTCAACTGCAGTAAAATTAATCTGAGCTGCCTCCAAGTACGAAAGAAAAAAATCAAAGTGCAAATAGAACTGAGCAGCACTCATGCAGCCTTTAAAGTTGTACTTTTCTGTTTTGTGAATTCCAGCACACCGTTTACTGACGTCTGTGATTCTTACAGAACTGGGCCAGGCAAATACATTTAAAGATTCCTATGCTGTGTCTAGCACTCACCAAAGCTGTGCCTTTGATATGGTTATGACCATGTTGACAGGACATTTCTGATGTGACAGCAGGTCTGGACACAGAGGAGGCTAGTGTGGCAAGGTAGTTTGCTAGGGTATTTTCCTTCTTTGTGTCTCTAGAACAAATATTGCACCTAAATCTAGCATTACTCCACATCTCTGCTAATTCCTTCTATGAAAGATTCACTTTGTCCCCTCTCCCTCCTTTATAAATCTCCCTTTTCTTTGTGGCATACTAAATGCTGTCATAATTACAAAAGTATAAATATCAGTTAAAACCCATTAGATTTAGGGGAGTATTACCTGTTTGTACCAAAATAGCCAAGAGCAAAAAAACCCCTTCTCTCTCAATTTTTTTGCTATTCTTTTTTTTTTCCTCTGCCTTCCCTTTCATACCTTCTGTGGAAGAATTAGATAATGAAACAATATGAGTTCCATTTCCCACCATTTATGTACATTTGAAATGTCAAAAAATTAAAATAGCAGGGGAAAAAAGCATACCAAATCACTCCATTATGACTGTAAGAGGATTTTTTTTTCCTTTTTTCCTCAATAAAGCTTTTCCCCCAGAGATATTTGTTAAAAAATAGACCTCTGGGTGAAAGCAAACATTTGAGTCCTTTGTTGTTACTTCAATTTTTTTTTTTTTTTTTGGGTGGCGAACTGCCCCATGCAAAGAAATACACTGCTTTCCTAGTGTGAGACAGCCACTCTCTCTTTGCAGAAAGGTATGCTCAGTCTCCTTGTTCTGGCCTCTGTGCAAAACAGTTTACCCACTTTGTCATCTGACTCATTTATATTTTTTAATAACAAGTTGGGATGAACCTGGAAGACACAGGAGCTTTTAACAGCAGTTGAGAAGAAATCCAGCTTTAGCCTACTGCAGACTGGAGCTAGGAAAGTCATTAGATTAACCTCTCTTGACAGGTCAGGCTCAGCAAATATTCTTAAAAATAACTCTTCCAGTAATTTATGACCTTTGGGGAGCATAATCAATAGTGTTAAGAGGAGAGGCAGCCAGACAGCACTTCCTGGTAGGAGAAAGTTTCTTGTCTTTGTAATGTTTGCATTCTGTCTGCTTGTATGCAATAAGACTGACTTGCCAGTGATATCATACCCCTTTTACTCCATCAGTTTTGGAGACATACATTTTTATTGTCAATTTACCGTCTCCTCTGTTATTTCATACAGTATCTAATTCCAAAAAAACCAATGCACAAATGTGATTACAAAGTAAGGGGAAAATGCACAGTTCATTTTCTTCCACATTCCCTCTAACCTCTCTGGATCATTTGAGGGAGAATGGTCCTCTGCCCCAGGATGTCGTAATGCAAAGTCTTAAACATATACTTCATTTTAATGCACGATGAGCTACTCATACTACTTAATTAAGCACATTCTTACATCCCCCTAAGATCAGCGCCTAGGGGAATTTTATGCTTTGTCTCTGTATTTTTTTTCTAAGATTGGATAAACTACGCAAGATTTGAACATGCAAGTGACAACAATATTTCTGTATTTGTTAATCATTTTAATACATTTTGTCACTGGTGAGATTTCCTCTAGCTTTTTATATAATAAAGAACATTGCCCTGGCTGTTCAAACATAGAGCCATTCCTTCAGGGTTCAGTATTGAAGTCCCATTTTCTGAAACTGGAGACCCTCAGGAGGATACATTGATTTCAGTAGGGCCTCATATTCACTGTCTACATGCACATGCTCTAGCCACATGGACCTGCCCGAGGCAGGACTACTGCCCATCATTCTCTGCAAGGACTTCTAGGGACATAGAAAAGGATACAGCGTGTCACATTGTAATATGATACTGCACTTACTTTGACACCACTCAGAGAATTACTGGATGTTGGCTTTTCCAATGTCCTTGGAATGGAAGAACAGTTTGGAAACTCAAAAGAAAAAAAAATAATTTAGAAAGAAAATTGTTCACATTCACGGTCTCTGACAGAAGCTTTAATACACACTACTTCAGGTCAGCTTTGAGCATCTAATGCTAACAACTACAGCTGAGAAAAGATACCAGCTTTCCTCCAGAGCTATGGTGAAACTGAAAACGACTTTTCCCCCCCCCTGCTTTCCACCTTCATTGCCAAGCTGAAGGGGAAACCTGGACAGTGTCAAAAGTGATTACAGAGCTCTGGAGGGCAGTAGTCAAGGACACAGGGGCCCAGCTGGTTTTCTCCTCAATCCTGCTGGTGAGGGGAAAGTGTGTGAGGCCCTGGAGGGAAGAGGGGCCCAAAAAAGCTGGTNGAAGCTGAGGTACTGGATCCCACCTTTGCCTGAGTCTTTATTAGCACGACTGGCCTTCGGGAATCCCAGGTCTCAGAGAGCAGGGGCAAAGGCTGGAGCAAGGAAGATGTACCCTTGGTGGAAAAGGATCAGGTCAGGGAACACTTAAGCAAACCGGACATACATAAGTCCATGGGCCCTGATGGGATGCATCCATGAGTGCTGAGGAAGCTGGCAGATGTCATTGTGAGGCCACTTCTGATAATCCGTGATCATGGTGGCTGGGAGAGGTGAGTAAAGAGTGGAGGAAAGCAAATATCACTCCTATCTTCAAGAAGGGCAAGAAAGAGGACCCAGGGAACTACAGGCCTGTCAGTCTCACCATGATCCCTGGGCAAGGCATGGAGCAGCTTATCCTGGAAATGGTGATTCTGTGAACATGCAGCTCTTGGAAGCTTATCATGAGTGGAAAGAGTAAACACACAGCCATGCTCCAGATGTCCTTCCTCTATACTTTGTGGTACAAAATCTCTGGTACTTTCCATGGAACACAGAAGTTTTCCTCTATAAGCAGTGACATTTGTAGCCTTACCACCAAAATTAGCTCCTGGCTAGGCTTTACCATACTTCTGCTTGGGATTTTCTGGNGAGATCATCTCCACAAAGCTCAAGAGCAGTCCATCCCAATGAATACTAAGTTAGACAAAAATGCCTGGACACCTCTGTGGAGGAACAAGGAGCTCCTGGCCGTGCTGAAACATGGAGAGGAAGCATACAGAGGGTGGAAGAAAGCATGGGTAACCTCAGAAGAATGCAGAGACATTGCCCGAGCATCCAGAGATGAAGCTGGGAAAGTTATAGCCCAAACGGAATTGAATCTGGCCAGGGATGTCAAAGACAACAANTGCCCGTATGCTCTTTACAGTCAGACTAATGATTCTGAAAAGCACCAGGTCTATTCCATGTGCATTACACAGATAGTCATCATGTTCACATTAAATCCATGGCACAGATGGTCTGCACATGCACAGAGGATGTCATCAGGTTTTCAAGATCTGGGCCGTAGCTCAGTGAGAGGAATAGGTCTGTCTAGATCCCAGGCAATCCTGAAAAGATGCAACAAATCTATCAAATTTCCACTCATAAATTTTCTGAGGTAGAAAAAACATAACATGTTTTGGGAAACCATTTGCCTTTAATCAGTGACAATTTTTTTTAAAGTTGAACATAAATAATATGGCAGTATTTTCAACGTATTGCCACTGCTTTATGATGAGACATGGAATCTTGTAAATACTGTAATGACTAACAAGGATCAACAAAAAAAAGTTAAAAAATATATAATTTTTAATTATGATCTCTCAGCTCTCTAAGAGCTTGTTTCCCTAATTACCACCATTAGACAGTGCATTAATGGTCAGTAAGGCTGAAGATCAATACCCCAGAAATCTGCAGCACACAACACAGCTTAAGACGGCCAGAAATAAATACATATGTTTTAAGACTGAAATGGAACATTATAATCATCTACTTTGGCTGTCTGAATAATAACGAATAAAACACTTCACCCAGTAATTCCTGTATCACACTACTGAAGAACAGTTAATCCATGACTGAAATTTCCCTGCCTTGAGTAGATTACAAAATGAATCTGCTCACTTTGAAGAAACAATGAGAAAAAGAATAAATGAAAAACTATTTTTAAAAGCCAGAAGTTTTCCTTACTACATTATGGTAAAAAAAAAAATGGATTTTTCTCCCTCAGATTAGTTTCCATTTTGTAGTTGTAATTAACAGAGTAAACCCAAATAATTTAGCTAATAATTTAGCTTGTCATCTGTGGCCCATGTGACTTCTGGGAAGTCTTAAAAACTCAGCTTATACCAAGGATGCAATAGTTTCTGTCAGTTACTACTGCAGTGTACTTATAAGAACTGGAGGAACCCATAAGCAACTAGAAGAAGTAAACAAACAGGCACAGAAACGCTGTCTTGCTCCTTATATAATGATGTAGGGTGCAATTAAATTTTATTATCCTTTGGGAGGGATTATAGAAGTCAGTTGTGACTTCAGGGTTAGTCATATCATCATCCTAAACATATGGCAACAACAAAAAAAATCAGTGGCATCTACTGTCTTCTGTAGCCCAAGTAACAACATTCTTTCCCTCCTTTTGATAAACTATAGGGTCAATATTTCAGTTGTATTCCAGTCCAATGTATTTCCACATGTGAAATTCCTGTTTTCTTTTGTGGAGCATTTGCAATACCAAATCCTAAGAAATGTTCACTCAACAGGGCTGAAGTGAATATCATTAAAGTTTGTTTTGCAATTCTCTAGACTATGAACATATTTTTTTTCCTATTTTTGACCCAAGGTTCATCAGATCTTTAGGCCTTCTTCGAAAAAATTCTCCTCTTTTACGGTCTGTAGTCAACATAAGGTTATCATATTTACCTGACCCTGTGCATCATGTATTTGTATTCTTACATGATGTTTGTCAGATACAACACTGACCAATGTAATAAAGGATATCCTCTTTCTTTCAAGTCAAGCTGATTTCTTAGGCCAGCAAGTAACATCTGTGGTTTAGAAAGTTGAGAAAACAAGAATATATCCCACCTCTCTGTCTCTTAGAAACACTCTTTCTCTTCCACATCTTCGTGCGTATGTAGATGAACATATGAAATTGTACGTTCTTTTCCCATGCTTATATTTTCTCATGTTGAAGTAGCAGCAGACCTTAGAAAATTAGAATGCAATTAATTTGATTTTTTTTTTAATGTCCACTTTGGCATCTCTAACAACCAAGGTATTATTAACTTCTGAGGAAAAAGTCTGCATGACTTCTTCCATCAAGGAGATATTCTCTTTTTCTCTTTCAGCACTGTATTTCCTGTGTTCATTGACAGTACTTTTCAATGCACATTTTCAAAGAGAAGATTTTGTCTATTTGTGTAATTCTGAAATTCAGTGCTGGTAAGTGGCTACTGACTGCTGTTGAAACTAAACTTTTCCATATTAAGCCAAATTGCATCTTTTTCCCTTAATGTGTTTTTGCACAAATAGTGAATAAGCTTGTCTCTGCAAGACCTGGCACATGTCTCATGTCTCTCCACTTACTGATTGAAAGGAAGGTTCCACACCATCCCTGCTGATGAAATGCTTCAGTAGTTGCTGGTGTTTTCTTTCCTGCCCAAAGAAATTCAAACCAGACAGACTAGAAGTTACCGGACTGCAGCGTTTGTGTTTACAAGAGGACATACCACTGTCTGATGAAAACCTACACAGCTGGATGTAAATGACCGCAGGTGGGCAGTGTGTGATGTTAGGCTAGAGGAAGTAAATCTGGGCAATGCGATTAACTTGGGACAGCTTTTTCCCCCCATTTTTTTTTTCTGTCTAGATTCTAGCTCTAGATAGAATATTGTCTTTTGAAAAGAGGCAGCCGTTATTGATACTTTAAACTCTTTTTTCAGGATACTTCTCCCTTCCCAGCATGTTCTTGAATGTATGGGGAAATCCTTTCAGCCTTTATTGAAATCAAACAGTTATTTGTGCAAAGATTGACAATATTGAAACCATTTGATCTGAATGTCTTAATTTGAAAATAACCAGGAGGCACTTAATAGACTTATTTTTCTTGTAAGCATTTGACTCACAGCTGCTAAAAAAGTTTCATAGTATATGAAACTTGGGGCATCTGCTTTGTCATGTCAGAATGACAATTGGGTAGGATGCCAGGATGACATGGAATAACATGAAACAATCCATCCAGCTGCATGGAAATTGTTTAAGTGTTTCTCTTGTGTGCATAACAGTATCCATTGGAAAGAGAAAAATCTGTGCAGACCATGAAACAGATGTTATCTAATTCCCCTTCTCCTATGAATGCCCATAGGTGCAAAAAGCCTGTGGCTCTTCAGATTCTACAAGCACTTGTACAGCAGCATTTGCAAAAGGAGAAAAAGCTCTGCAATGACCAGCTGGAATTTCTATTGTTCTCCACTGAAAGCAAGTGGAAAACAGGGGCAGAGTTTATAACTTTTCCTTTCTCCTTACAAGTGTATATGTTATTTTACAATACTGCCTTTGTAGGGACAGTAGTCTCTTCCATTTTTGTGCTTATAAAATAACAATTCTTTTCATTCCATAAATCAGTCTTGAAGCATTTTCAGGTGCTATATCAATATACAGATAGTTTTTGTGCATGAGAGCTTTGTTAACTAAGGCTGAAGAAATAGGGCAAACAGTAAGCTGGAAATGCCTGGATTCCTTAAGAAGAATGGCTTCAAAGTTTTGAAGACTGATTTGAACACCTGAGACAACTTGAATTTGCTTCATGTCACTTGAATAGATACCAAATGCTGTACAGAAACATGCTTTTGCAATGTCACCAAGTTTTTGCCATGTGGAAGAGACCATTCATGACATATGTGTATAAATCCAGTGGTTCACTAATGAGAGTTGCATGTGCAAATTAAAAGAACAGGATGGATATTGTGTCAGTTAATGCCTGATGACAAATTAAGGTCATGTTTGCATTGCATGAGCATTAAGCACCTTATGACAATTGTGTTGGGACAAAAATTTGTCTTGGTCGCTGCAGGTAAACTTTGCTTTAATCAAGCAATTCTGTGACAGGCCTACTGTCTGTTTGGTTGCCACTTTAGACTCAGGATGTAGCTAGTTTTCAGAGAGCCTTTGTTGTTTGCCTAATGAAGATCTTTGGTATATTTTACACTTAAAAATGCTAGACACAAAGTTAAGTAGTTCTTTTTTGTTTGCTTTGTCATTTTGCCAAGACTATTTACAAGGGAATGGATACACAATAGCACGTATAGCATATGCGTATGACCAGAAAATGGACTTACAGTTGTGCTCTTAGCACCTGCTTTTCAAAATACTCAGATCAATCACTTGACAACTTCCAGACAAGTCAGGAGTCCTTTTGAAGCAAAACCAAAATCTCAAATCTTTCAAGTCATTAACAGCATGGAGGTACCCTGCAGACTATGATATTCACATGCTTAAGAGTATTAGACATGTGAAGAGATTCATTCCCCAACCACCTTATGAAGCACAGAGGTGTCATCAAAATGTTATAGGTAGGAAATTGAGACAGAAGTGGTCTAAACGGCTTGCTTGGGACCATGTTGGAATCCATGGCAGGATAAGATGCTGAACACTGTTCTGTCACAGCCTTCCTGTCTCAGGGATTGCTCTTCCACTTCTTGTCTTGATCATGCTTTTTGTTAGCTTTGCATGCCTAAATTAACTAGGAAAAATCTTGGAGACATCAGGAACTCTCTGGTTTGCTTCTTCAGAAAACATTTGACAGGCATGGTGAGCTGCTGTTCTTTTCATACAGCTTCAGTGGTTTCTTTGCTGTTTGACAGCAGTTGACAGAGCCAACACACAGTACTAGTCTTAACTCAGGTTTAAATTAGGAAAATAGAAAGGTTTTTTCTTGTACCTTCCATCCAGACTTATAGCGTGGTCCAATTGTCATGTGCTGATTTTTCCCAGAAGTGTATCATGGTGCTTACTCACAGCCACTTTTTTCTATCTTTGTATAGAATACATGTAGACATAGCACAAACTAATACATTTGGGCTAAGCATCAACATTTTGTAGGCCAAATTGGTTGCTCCTTGGCAAACCTACTATTTCTGGTACGTTTGAAAACCACCTTTTTAAGTAGCTCTTCCTCTGTGTGCTCGATTAATTCCAAACCACCAGCTGTTTCCCACAACATAGCTCTTCCAAAGATACTTGATCAGACCGGTTCCTTTGTTACACATATATAGTTCTCATTATGTTATCTGGATTTATATTACAAGTCCTGAAGTGAATGTCCCTGTATATTTTCCCTGTAACAAAGTAAATTATAATTGTATGTGACTTATTTCAATGGTGAGGTGGAGTGCTATAGGTAAGAATTAAAATATACTTGCAGAGTTCAACAAGAAAGTTAGCACAACTTCTTCCTTAGTTATGTCTGCCATTAATCTGAAATAGTAGGCCTGAAAAAAAAAAAGCCAAACAAACCTGGAAGAGACTAGGTTCAGCCATTCCGTAATTCCTTCAGCTTCAGTGGTATATTCTACCATTACCAATGGCCTAAAGATATTCCTCTTGGCAAGAATCTTTCTGAATTAGGATGCATGCTTGTTAAACACTGACTCTGAATACTGAGTGCACATCAAAAGCTTTCTGAACATTGAAATCCCTTATTTATTTTTCTTCTTTCTGTTATGTGATGCACCTATTTCTTTAAATGACATAGGCTAGCCACACAAGAATGAACGGGACCTTACAGAACCCCATCAGGGCAATATGCTTTGTAACATATTGAAGGATACTTTCATTTTAGCAAAAATACGAAAACACTTGTAATTGGAGTAATTTTCCTTCATAGTCTATTAATAAAAATATTATAGGTTCTCTTTCGTCTTTTACAGTGTCTTGTTAGATGCCCCAGGATTACTTTTGTTCATAGTCAGTGCTTAATAGATTGCTTTTCTATTGAACTGATTTTCCTTTCTATTGCTGAACTGTAAAAATTGCTCATTTAGGAAAAAAATCCACCATTTTGCTGCAAACTTTTAGATTCACCATCTTTAACAGATAACATGAATTTAAATTGAGGATTACAGGCTGCCCAGGGAAGTGGTTGAGTCATTATCTCTGGAGATATTTAAAAGACGTGTAGATGTGGCACTTAGGGACATGGTTTAGTGGCGGACTTGGCAGTGTTAGGTTTACGGTTGGACTTGATGATCTTAAAGGTCTTTTCCAACCTAGATGATTCTGTGATTCTACGATTACTGAAACTGATGGTATTACTGGACTGTAAACATTAATATTACTGTTATGCAGAGATTTCTAGCCCAAAGCGATGTACTAGAAATAAGAAAATAAGTTTTCTGTACAAGTAGTACAGAACATCTATAGTAAAAGTAAAGTTTTTTAATTATTTGTAAAGTTGCAGAGGACAGGAACTGGTGACTATACTATTGCTCACTGAACAAAACTGATTCTTGAAGAAAAAAGTGGGTGCATTAGAGTTTTGTCCACTGCAAAATACTACATTAAACCAGGGGACCACTTGCAACCAAAAGTGGAGTGAACATATAGCTGGCATTTCAACATCCCAAGCAAAATTTCCCTCTAAACATCGGAAACTAACTATCAGAAATGAAAAGGCAGATGAAAAGAAAATCCATGATCAGTAACGTTGGAAAGTTGATACTAAAACAGCACCCTAGAGTTCCTTGAAAAGACCCATAGATCCTAGAACATCTAAGGAAATAATCTTAGTAGAGTCCTTTGCACTGTTCCTTGGCTATATAGGTCCTTGAGGATCCCGCTTCGCTGCGTGACTTAGCTGAAAATGAATATCAGTACTCCTTTCTCTGTGCTAGGATCATATTTAGAGGAATTTTCACTGTCCAGTTAAAAAGAAAAGAATCGTTTTCTGTTCTTGATCAATGACTACAATACAAATGAAAGGGTAAATACTGTAAATAAAGAGCTATGACAGCTGCTGAAGTATAAAAGTTCAAATGAAAGAAGTAATATCAAATGTAACTCAGTAAGAAAAAACAAAATGCATCCTGTGAATGTAAACAGATATGATCGATCAATCCTTTATGGCACTGCTTGGTCTTCCTGAGGTTGTGGTTCTAGCAAGGTCAACAACTAGATCCAAGGGCCCTGATTATGAAACCTAGGTATCCCTTTTCATTGCAGTACATCCAATGTGGATTGTAAAACATTTTGTTCTAAGCATGTGTTTGATTTAGAAATGGGTAGGTCTATATGGAAGGTGGTCCCCACCACTTTGTTCTTTTATGTGATTCTCCCCTGGGCACTGAAATGAGTAAAATACATCTAGATTTTACTCACTCAGCATCTTACTGTTGGAAATCCTGTTTACACTATTTAATTTTGTAACCCTATTTCTATCCCCCTGCACACCTCAAAGTTTCTGCTTTGGATGAAAAGACAATATACACTTCCTTAGTCAAGCAAAACTTCCACAGATTGTTTTCAGCTGGAGTCTTGCTGAAAGGAAGATGAATATAACTCAAATGAGTATAGCTTGAAGAACTGTAAAGAGCACTGTGCTATATGTCAGCTTTGAATAACTTGTTACCAGTCTCTTTAAGCTTGTCTAACTATATCATAGGGTAGGCCTGTAGAAACCAGAATGGAATATTTACATTGAAGCATTTTTAGAAGTAACTTCTTTTTTCTCTTTCATGTAGTTTACTTTGGTTTTCTTTTTGATATGCAACATCATTAATAAAATCAAACTTTTTAGAGACTGTATTTTGAATATAGAATTGAAAACAAACGAGAATAAACTTGAATGCACTAAATCAGTGCACTAAATGTGTAAGCTGCATGCACTCTCTTAGTAATATGTGTTTTCTAGAATATGGCTAAATAAAAATGTCCAAACTTTAAAGGAAGCATAAAGCTTAGCAAATCAGTGTCTCGGTTCTTTTTCAGCTTTAGTCCAAGTTTCTCATTAAGAATAAGCTTAATTTGAGAAACTGTAGGCTGTCATTGTCACAAAACAGTCCTCCTTCAGTAAGAAAGCAAAGGTCTTTAAAACAAAATTAAATTGTCAGAAAAAAAGGAGAAGATTTTCAAGTAATGGATTTTTTTTTTTTTCCCTGCATAAAAAAACCACTTCCTGGTATTTTATTTAAGAATGACTTTTCCAGGATAAAATGATTAAAATTGTCATATAAAATTTCATGAGAAAATGTCCATAACTTATGTCCGACTCTGCTGATCTGTTTTCTATCAAAAGGAGGCAAGCAATCAGGTTGAGGAGTTAATCACGTATTTCTGGTTGTCCAGACGAGGGAAAGGGATCTCGCCGACGTTGTCGGGGGGACCATGGACAGTTCCACGGCGGAGCGGCCCCGGGAGCGCGCGGTCCCAGAGGGCGCAGAGCCCCGGCCCTACAGAGCAGGAGACGGATCCCTGCCGGGACACAGCTCTCATCCTGGTCCTTCTAGTTATATACCCATGCCCACAAACAAATATCCATGTGCCTTTTGTCTTATTACTATATAGTGTAAATTTTCTATTCAATAGTTAACCAAAAATGATTTCTGGCTTGCACTTCCTTTTGTCAGATTGTAATTTATTTTTCAATTACTCATTATCTACTATCTCTCCGTTTAAAAACACCCAACAAACCACCACAACTTTCTGATATCTTGGTGTGTATAATGTTGCTTTTCTTCTCAATTCTTTGACCTCTTCCTATTCCTCTCTTCTTCTTTTGACAGTTGTTGGATGCTAGGTTCTCTTTCCTGTCCTGATAATCCTCCCGACTATGGTGTTCCCCACCTATCCATCAGCAGGCTGAAAACACTTCACATACAATGCTCACAGAAATTCATACACTCAATTCCACTTCTTTGTTGGCTATAAATGTAAATTAACCACAGCTGATTCTCCCAACACATATATTTGCTTCACCCAATCTCTCAATGCATTCCCTCGACCACTTTGAAATATCCTGTAAATTATTATTTTAATTTTGTAACTTGAAATACAGCTATTGCTGTTGCCACACATTCTCTGCCCCAACAAGGGAGATAATAGGCATCAAGTTGACTTAATTATTGGGAGGAAGTGGTGAAAAAAGCCTGAATGCATTTCAGTGCACAGTGTTGCAAGAAATGAGGAAAAATTGTGTTGGAAATGGAATGACATTTCTAGACAGTTTCAGCTGTCCTAAACAAGATATTAAAAAAACCTGAACCTAAACCAAAACCAGTTGACGGGCCTCATCTCAAGGTCTACTTCCTGCTCTGATTGTGAATTGAAGGCAGAATAACAAGTGGAGGGACAAGTGAGACACAGATACAGAACTAAACCATATTAAAAGAAGGACAAGGGACTATTTAGCTTCACAGAATCATTAACACAGCTTGCTGAAACTCTGTAAAGCTTATCACCTTTTTACAGCCAGCCAGCTCTTCAGGAAGGGTTGGACAGAGAGTAAAACCCTATACACCAACTACAGGGGGTATATGCCTATATGCTATACATATATTCGTAAGAGAAGTGGGTTCTCCTCTGCCAGCTCATGTTAGAGCCTAGTACTTATGGCAGTTCAAGTTCTGAATTCTTCCACACTAAGGAAGACGGGGTGGGAGTTAAGTAAATATGTCTACAACCATCAGTATTACCAAATTCAGCCAAGTATTTAAGCACACATTTAAAAAGCATATGTACCCTGTAGAGTCAGGATCTACATAGGATTACACTTTTTAATATTTACATATTTATGCAGTTTGAAATACAACGTTAATCTGAAAAAGTGCAGGTAGTAGAGGATTTAACAGTGCCTTATAGCTGTATTCCACAGATGTTGATGGGTGTGTTGCCCTGCTAGTAGTAGCAAACTGGAGCATGGCAAACTACAATAAGGGCCATGTTTTAGATCATGTTGAGAAGATCTTTGAAGGTAAAAACAGTGAATACAATCAACCTTCTTTTCTTGTAACAGATACGTACGCTTTTATTTTGAAAATAAACAGTAAAGTAAATAAACTATTTTAAATAGGATATATTTTGTGGCAGACTTATTTGTTTTTCCATATGGGAAAGGTTAACTTTGCAATTGAAATTTTCATTTTTCCCCAGAAATTAAATACGATTTGATTTACTGTATGACTACATCACTTCAACATTTTTTTGGCTATAAATAGCCATTATTTCATAGCAACATTTATTGAAAATACTGCAGATATTATTTAGAGGTATGTTCACAGAGCAAGTAAATATCAAATAATAAAATCAAGTCTTTGTATGCCATGATTAATTATTCCTGACAAAAATTAATGAGATTTTTCACCTTCTCAACTGTCTACTGATTTTCCCACCACAATCATGTGTAAAATAAACTAATTGTTTTGTGACCAGTTTTTTAACCAACTTTAAAGTAAGAAGTGTCATAAACACAAACATCTTACCAAAGCTATCTTGTGGCTGGAGATAGGATTAGTCCTTTCCTATCTGAAGCACAGGAAGAACTTAATCAATTTAGAGAGGGAGAAGAGAGGTTACAAAAGTTTGGTTTTGTCCGTATCAAATGTAACTGGTGGTAAGAAACTGAAGACAGGTCAGAAGAAGCTCTTACAGAAAATGGGTACATTGCTCCAGGTTAACATCGTTTTAAGCTTTCACTAATACTTCACTGGCAAAACTAAGCTCAGCCACCCTAGATGCCAGATGGGTTCTCCAAAGCATGTTCTAAAGCACAAGGGAGAGACAAACACAGCGATGTGACATTATTTTTGTAGAGCAAGATAAATTATTAGGACTGAAGGCCAAATTTTCAATCTTAGGGACCCACCATTTTTCATTCACCCTGGGAAATGGGTAGGATGCTGAAAAAGGCCATGGATTTTACATCAGTCATCAGTTTCCTCCGACGTGCGCCTGTATGTAGAGGTTGGGATATAAGCACCCTTCTGTAAATTCAGGTCAAACTGTCTGAGGCTAGGCACCTCCGAACACTCACTGAAATCAGCAAAGCTGTTCACATTCAGGACTAACCATATAGCTGGTGAAGGTAGCAGTGCATGCCGGACACCAGAAGAGAGATGGAGAACAGAGTCAGATCCAGGAAAGGTCACTTTGCAGACTGTTCTCCTAAACATCTACAGCTCTTAGCATGTATATTCACAAATAGAATTGCCAGAAGGGTTCAGCTAAAGAAATGGATGTTTCTGCTTCCAGACCACTGTCTGCTGGATCCTCACTTAAAAACTGATGTCTGGTTATCTTCGCAAGCTATGTTAAGTGTCAGCAGCGGTGTTCAGAAGTCTCAGTGGGATATACTTAATTAACAGTACGCATACACTGTGGGGAATGCAGCAGTTCATGCACCTCTTCTGTCATTTCTAGTGTGTCTTACAAAAATAATCATGACTTTCCTAAATCCCAATAATAAGAAGAAACATTACTAAGTTTACAGTGATGAATATGTCAACAACAGCAATTAGATTTTCTTTTGAAAAAAAAGAATTACTATATACCATTGTCAGATGTCAGAACTCCCCATGGTCTGGTATGCTCCTTTGTGATAAAATTTTTTAACTGAAAATGCTGAGGTGATACATGGTTTCACAACATGGCTGTGGGGACCTGTGCTGCAATGCCAAGTATACCTATCTTTGTATCCAGACTCTAGGTAGATGTGAATGGACATCCTCTTCTATTTTTTTAAATGGGAAAAACCTACTTTCCTCATTCTTTCATAACACAAAAAAAGTCTTGCAAAATTACGTATGCTAATGACATTTTAAGCAAAGGTGAAATGCATCTCCTAAAGTGAGGGCTCACTATTAAAAAGGCAAAAACAAAACTCAAACTCTCAGCTACATTAAAATCAAGCATTGATAGCACAAGCTCTTTTCAGTCCTGCTACTCTGCAGTGGGTAGTTATAGGGTTTGTTGGTGATGATTGCGTGTGCAAGTAATGTGACTGGGAATGAAAATGTTCCCTTTCATGGCTGTGGCATTTCATGGTTCCTGTTTGGATTATCTGTCTCTGTTTTGTCTGTGAAATTGTTGAGACTAATAAATAAAGAGCACCGTATTTTTCTGGCCTCAGAACCAACGTATTGGATTGTTTGTAGATACCTCATATGCAGTTATATATAGAAAGCATCAAGAACTAAGCGCTTACTTCATAGATAAAGTAAGCAGATTCTGTCCAAATATTCACTGTCTGCCAGGTCAGGAGAATTCTCCCTTTCAACAAGTTTGATCAATTCCAACAAGCTGTGAACAACCTTCAGATAGATTTTGCAGTTGCTAAAAAGAAATATGTATGTGTGGCACTGAGTGAGATAAAGGTATTTTTAGTAGCCTACATTGTATCAAGTCACTGATATGATGACTTCAGAGAAGGATGCTGTTTCTCTCTCACACATTTGTTGTCTTCTTTTCAAAATGCATAAGAAAACAGCAACAGGAGAGAAGCAAGGAAATAATCAACAACATCAGCTAGGATATCTAGACCCCCAAATGTTTGCCCTTATGCTGAGGAGGTGGCAAATGTAAATCATTTTTCTGGTATTTAATTATTATTTTAACACAGTAGAGAGAACTGTGTATGGTCTGCATCCCCTGCAGCAGATTCAGTAAGACTGGAAATGTCTGGTGGCATTCAAAAAGACAGTAGCAGATACCAATTATGGCAGTCTAAGACATACCCAGACAGAAGATAATAGAATCATCTTCTTAATGCAGTCTCTGGAGTTCAGTTCCCATGTCTGTGTTATCCAAATATTGCACTAAGCCTTCTGGAAACTTTACGTCCAGAAAGCCCTGTTAGTGTGTTTTTGGTAAAGCTAAATAAGTTTGATGCTTCTTCATAGGAGTGAAAACTGGCACACTAAAGGTAATTTTTTGTTTGGATGTGAGGTCAAAACAGGAGCCTCTCTGCAACTGCTCCATGACACCTACTTTCTGGCTCCAAGCAGACTCAATGCTGACTGCCTCAGCAACCCAGAACTGCAGTGCCAAACTGTGCTGGGTTAACAGCTCCTCACTGGAAGATTACTACCTAGAAAAACAGGACATGGGCAAATTGTCTTCGCACTCTGGCAGTACTTCGCTCCTGAAATAGTTCACTGGGGACTGCTATGGACAGTCAGGCACAAGTCAGAACAGCCCTAAGGTTGAGCAGATACTAGTTATTCCAAGATGCATAATGTTAGGGTGCATAATGGTATTACAGATCTACGGTGGCTCTCCTTATCCTCAGATTCTGTGCCCATAAGGTGCTGTGTTTTGGATTTAGGACTAAAACAGTGTTTTGGCTATAGCTGAGCAGTGCTTGAATAGTGTTGAGGTTTTCACGAGTTTTCTTGCTTTTGCCTTTCTGAGTGAACAAGCAGCTGGGTGAGGGCTTGGCTGCTGTCCAGGTTCAACCCACAATAAGACCTCAGATAAGCTGAATTCCTGAAGACAGCCTGAAGTTTCGAATGAAAACCAAAAAAACATGAAGCCAAGCTATCTGAATTTGGCATGATGTCTTCTCTAGGTAATACAAATCTTGCACAGAATATGGTGGCTGGAGACAAGCTTGGCCCATTCTCAGAGTTATAAAACTCACCAAACTCCTTAGGCAGATTTTGATCTTTGTGTTTGAAGACTTCAGGTGAGACTTGGAGCACGCTCCTGTTGTTTGCAGTCATTCCATGAGATCTGACCAAAAATGAAATCAGTAAAGGTTTCTGCCTTAAATATCTACAGTGCCTGTTTTATGTGGCCTAAATCACATAACTAAAACAGAAGCATTTTTAAACAATGGGTTTTGCCAAGTTCAATGACTTACACATCCCTTTCCTCTGGAACATTTTTTACTGAATTGGCTGAATTGTGCCTCATTAGCTCAGGCTTGATTTTGGGGAACTGCAGGGAAGTACTACCACATCAGGAGTTTGTCTCCGAGGACAACTTGCGGAAGAAGATGAGTGATGGAGCCACATGAAAGGTGAAGAGTGCTTCCTGTGGGCTGGTGGGCACTAGAAGGGTTAGCCAGAAGCCCTGAATAGTGCTGACTGTTTATGTCACTGCTGTGTCAACTTTTCATGCTGCCAACTAGGCATCTCTCTGTGCTGCTCACACCTATCTGTAGTGGAAAGAATGGCATGATTATAAATTCATTTCTATCCTTTTCCTTTTGGACGATCAGTGAACTAAGAGTTGAGAACACAAAGGCAAAGATTTCTAATGGAGCAGCAAACAGGGCTCTTTAAACTCCTTTGAAAATCCCATCATAAGTCTGTGTATATACAGTCACTTTAAAATAGCATTGTATACAATCTGTAACTTTGGAAACAAAGGAGATTTAGGCAAAGCCATTACCATTAAAATACTGATTCTTGCTTTTTTCAGTAAAAACATCAAATACAAAAGTAAATTTATGTGCACGTTTTGACACAAAGCAAGTGCATTCCAAATGCTCTTGCTTCAGTCCTATCTCAGATGAGCTCTGTGGTGCATATGGCCCTCCACCAGAATGTCTCACAACCCTGCACAATGTTTTATCTTTACAAAGAGATTATATTGTAATCACAAAATATGCTTATAGACCATCTTGGCAAAACAAACATACCCCCTGGTGGTATGTAACGTTGCCCAGCATTAGGGGACCGTGATAAAGGAATATACATACTGCATATTTTCTTGCTGACCACATCATAACGTTTACCAAGTACATCTGGCTTCTGTCAAATCTTGGAAAACAGCAGCCTAGAAGGTTGCCTGTGATTGCAACAGGGACCATGAAAACCAACTTTGGGGAAAGTTAAGAGAATAACAGCAGGTCAATTTCCATGTTTTCAGCATGAGGCCGCCACCTTGTAATCACCCCAGTGATTCAGTTAGTTTTGCTAATGCTTTCAAAAATACAAGGGCAAGAAAGAGCTCTCAATCTGCTCAGGCCTGCCACCATTGGCATGGCTTGGACAGCAGTGGCACTTGCCCACCTGCTTACCTTCTCTTCCAGAAGTTCTCTATATCTGAAAGGCTAGCAGAGAAAAATGGCTGGGATAAACAGAAATTGGCTAGCAACACCTAACATTTCACCAGTCTCAGCAATTTCTGTTCAAATTGGAAACTAACTGACTCCTTGATGGGAAAGTTTAAAGAAAGCAGGCAGTAGTTATAAGCTGAAGAGGAATATCAGTGGCTAATTTTTCAGTGAGCAGCTCTCCAGAGCTCTGCCCTTCACTGACACCTACAGATATCAAGGTGTATTTTGCTACTGGAACGTCAGGTGTCATTGGCAGAACCTGAACCCGTGCATATACTGAAGAGCTCTCCATGCATTTTGGTTCCTTCCACTTGATCTAGTCTGCTGTGTTATTACTTCATGGATTCTTTTCTTCTTCAGTAGTCAGAAAAACACATGGAGTAAGTTAAGCCCTGCGTAGCTCTGTAAAAGTTTATCATTTAATGCTTGATTTGAAGTGGTATGAGAGGTATTTGAGGAATATTAACATTTTCAGAGAATGCTTGTTTAATATACCTTATCCTGGTTAAAACAAAAGCATATAGGAAATACAGAGAGTTTTGGCACATTGGGTGATACAAGGGGAACTTCATTTAGCTGTTTTCTGATGAGGAGAAACTGCTGGGCAACAAAACAGAACCTGTGATGAAAGTAACTCAAAATGTTGGAGCAAATGATTATAATATAATGTAAGTCAGAATTTCTGTCCTCTTCCTAGAATTCAAAGTCATCTGAGTTCTTGATTCATGGTCAGCAAGAGGATACCATTTAGCTATTCTTTTATTTTCTGTTTTATTTTTATTGTCCTAGGAGAGGCACACTTGTGGTATTGCTATTCTATGCACAACAGACATAGCCAGTGAACTAGCCAGAAATGGAAGTATATAGCTGCTCCAGCAGAGTACAGAGTGGGTGGGCCAATTACCCCAATTGTTGTACCATGCTAAGACAAACATCAGCACACGTTTAATGACCTGGCATCTGCAAGAGGCTGTGACAGCATCCCAGCCCAAGCAGAATTAGTCTGAATACCTCTAACAGTGCAGTGCAAATATTGGTTATGGGGAGCTTACACATTTGTAGAATTTGCAGTAGTGCAGAGTGGCGCCTATGATCTGGCCAGTGTACCTTAGTCCAGAAGCAACGGAAAAAAACATCCTCCAAAACACATATAATTTGCTGCTATCAAGCTTTTACATGAACCTAAAGTTTGACTAAGATTTGCCAAAAGACCAACAATGCTCCCAGATTCCTATTCCTCTGTCCTTCATATCCTCATATTTTGCTCCATCAAACTCTAGCTTTGATGTCTTCTTAGCGTGGTGTATTCTTAGTGGTGAAATATCCAATACATCTTTGTCGTCTCACTTCTATGCCTTCTGGCACTGTGATACTCTGGCTTTCTCTCTAGTGTATTGTTGTGGAATTTACACCAGGAGCTTAAACTTCTTTAACCATCTCACAGGCTCCTCTGCAAGTCCTTCTGTAGTTCTGAAAAAGAGCAGAAATGTATTGGGACACTTTTAAAAGTTGTATCAAACCATGCAAACCAAAGAATTTCCGGCAACTCTGAGGGCACTGCTTTCACCAGTGAAGCAGGTCTTTCCGACTCCTTTTGCATAGCCCAGGAGAAAGCCTGAAACTCAGAGCTAGCTGGCATGTTCTCCTTGCCCTTTAAACAATCCCTGCTCAGATCTGTTGGAGCTGGTAGACCAGACTGGCAAATGACAAGACCAGATAACAATAACAAGAAAAACAAAACATCCCACAGTGATGCTGGAACATTTCAGAGTCCTTTAAGATCAAACACTTCAACCACATTTCCTCTTCCCTTCCCCAGGTCTGTCAGATGCAGGCAGTCCTCTTCTACCTGGCATCTCCCTGTCTGAGCAAGAAGCAGGTTACAGGAGGTGGTGACCATTATTTTGGACTGCGAGGATGCCTCTATGTCCATTCCGGTTCTGTTTTTACCTTCCTTCCTTGGACTGCCAACACGGGTGACATGGTTCATACCGCATGTGAAACAGGTTCTCAGAGAGCCATGGTGAAGCAATACTAGACCCGCTGCTTCTCAGTGAGTTTCCAGCCCACAGCTGCCCTCGGTGTCCATGTAAAAGGCTCCAGCTGTCCACCCTCTTCTACTTTACCTATTTGCCCAAGTGACAGATACAGTTTTCTGCTCTGGATTGAGATATATCTGACTATATGCCATTGTTTCATGTTTTTTCAAAGCCTTAACAGGGAAGACCAATGAAATAATTAATTTGTGTAATAAATGTAACACTTTTTAATGAAAAACTTACAGGGCATACACAATAACCTGTTTCAAAAATGAAATAACGCTGTTCTTTTAAATTCTCTTTCCTAGCCAAGGCATAACAGGGGTTAGTGCACAGTATATACTAATTGCCTACATAATTTCATTTTATGAAACAAAGCGATTTAAAAAAATTATAGGGTTATATAAAACATGTGAAACCACTAAGTCAGCTTTGTTTTTCAGCTTCATGCAATAGTGGCAGTGGTTTAGATGTGGTGTGAACTATAAACATTTTATTGGGGGAAAAATATGTCATAACTTTCTGTCGGGTACCTGCCTGCGTGCTGATGATATATTCTCTTGTCCTATTATAATGTTTGCTTTCAAATTTTTTGCCCCTCTTTCTCTGCAAGAGAAATTGTTTTGTCCTCCTAGCTCCACTCAGTAAGTGAAGTCCCTCCCCTTCCCTGGCTTGGTGTCTCTCATCCTTGAACCTGTGTTGAGCCAATCATTTTTCCGGCAGCAAAGAGATGAAGAGAGCTCCTTTGGTGCTTCTCTCAGGTCACAAGCCAGAACAGCCGAGGGAGCGCTGTGTGTATTGCTTCATCGGGATCCTCTCTCAAATCCTTGGTGTCAGTAGCGCTAGGCTACAAGGCCAGCCCATAAAAGAAGTTTTACTACTGGCTGAGCAGTAATGTTTTTTTTTTTTTCTTCCTGTTTTTCTGTCCCTCAAAATAAACAACAGGAGGGGAAAAAATAGACAGCAGGAGGCAAAAATACAATGAGAGCTGCTGCTGCTGGGCTGTAACCCTACTTGGATTACTCCGCATCAAAAATACACATCAGCTACTAAGGTTGACTGGTGGCAAGTTTAATGTGATGAGACCGTGATGACTTCGGGCCCACTATAAAATGCTCAAAACAGAAGTCATGGTGGATATATAACCTTTTAACTGTTAAAAGAGAGCATTTCCTCAACAGGCGAGACACCTGGGTGCAAAACAGATCACAAAGGCCTAGATTTAGCTTCAAGATCTTAGCTCTTACAATACTCCTCTCCAGATAGTACAGAAATAGATTTATTACGTATATTTGCCCAACATGTTAGGGTGCTCTCCCTTAATTAAAAGCACAGCCAACCCCTGATAGCATCATATTGCTGGGACAAACCAAAATGATATTATCCACTCCAGCTCTTATCCAGGCTGCTGGGTACATAAGGTGGATTAAGAGGGGGAAGGGCAATTTTGAAAAATTGTGGTACAATAGCAAGCCTGTGATCTCACCTGATTGAATCTTATCAGCTCTTAACATCACTGGTGTTCTTTCTTCCTTTTTTCTTTCTTCCTCTCTCTTTTTTTTTAACATACACTAAACCAACAAGAAAAAAATCTTACCACAGCACTTATTGTAATTTTTTTACCCATCACAACATGCAGATTCAAAAGTTGTGACCTGAGAGGCAGCTAACACTGGAATCTAGGAGTATTGTAAGAGCTAAGATCTNACACTGGAATCTAGGAGTTGGTCAGAGTTATGCTTAGCGTAAGATCAAGGAAAAAACCAAAACACAGAAAATCTGATTATAGTAACACGTTGCTCGGTGAGAGGCAGATCTCACATAATATAAAATCAATCCACTTAAATCTCTTTGTAGCGTGAGCTATTTCTGAGATGGGCCACAAAGCTTTAGCGTAAGATACACTGAACTCTCTCTCTCTCTGTATATATGCATGTGACAAATAACCTGCCTGCCTCAGGTGCCATGCTCAGAATGGCTAATTCTCTAATGCGCCTATATTTTACCTACACCCATTTTTAAAAGTTTTTGGTTTTCATGCGTATTATTAAAATTGTGGTTTGTAATGCCAGAGCCAATTTCTTGTTCTTGTGGTGAGGCTGCAGCTTGCTGTGCTGCAAATGTCACCAGCGAGCCGTTTGTTAGGGCTGCACTGCATGCCGGTTAATCTGTTTACTTATGCAATGGTGGAAATGTGACCTGGCTATTGTGGTGATTAACAGAGTCAAATATCCTCACATTAACTAGTGAGCTGGGCAATCAGGCTGGATTATTGTTACATTCAATTTAAATTACAGTGGCATGTCAGGTCCTGAGGTATTTAGTAACGGATTTCACAGCACAGATATGCTTCATGTGTAATGAATAAACTCTGGAGAGCAACAAAAGGAAAAAAATAAAATAAAAAGGTATTTTATGATCATTGTGAAAAATTTATGGAGTGTAGCTGGCATGAAATTCTATAAAATGAACTGGCTCCAACCAGTCCAACAACAAAGCATGCACTTTTCTTCCTGCTGCTTATGAATTATTATTACTGAGTCCTCCTATGTTTACTCATTAGCATTGAACCCTTTGCAAAACTGTGATTCAAAATTGAATTCTTCTTAATTGAAAATACCCCCAGTAAGCTGGGAGAAAAAATGAAGGGGGAAAATGGCAGCAGCACCACAATAGGCCAGTTAGCTCTGTGATAGTCAGAGGGGGTGGCTGCTCTGAACTTGAATGTTATTCAGAATTCACAGCCGGACTATACGAAGGAAAAAGCAGGTTTCTTTCAAGTTGTTCTGCACACTGACATACATATAATTTAAATATTTAGCCACCAGTGTGCTGCTGCAGTGCGTTAGCCCACTAGCACCATAGTGCATTAATCCTGTTCTCTGTACGACTTGCTGACTTTGACCTGTTTTATGCTCTGTGACTGAATAACACATAGCACTTTGCTTGGGGAAAAAAAAACCTAAACAAAACACACTATGATCTCAACACACATTGGTTTCAATTAACTTTTAACCATTTGATTGCACTAATTCTAGCTATTGCAGAGCTGGCTGTATTGATTTTGAACAGAATAAGCTGCAGCACAAAACAAAGCATGTGAAGACTGAATTTTCAGAAATAATCTCCCTTCTGCCCATTTGTTTCATTGCTTACCTGCAAATATTTTTGCAGAGGCTGTCTTGATACTTATTTTTATAACAAAAAAAGTCCTGACTAGTTTAAGCAATAAAAACCATCAGGATTTCACCCAGTGTGATTTATCATTTATTGAAGCTTAAGAGAGTGATGCTACAGTACAGAAGTGTTGAAAAATGGCTTACATTAAAAGGTACAGAAAACTGCAAATAACAAGTGTCAGTGCTGAAAAGATTCTGGTTGGTGAGGTGTTCATGCGCTGCTTGGTGGATCCTGACTAGGGAAGAACTAATGGATCCTCACATGGGAACCTTGTTTTTGTGATCTTGCATGTACCAATCATTTAAAATGTTATGTAGGAGAACTGAGAGTACAATGAGGCTTCATTTAATTGCAGTCTGAGGTAAAGCCTTTAAAATCAGGACCATTCTACAAAAGGGAACCAGAGAAGAGAGTGACATCTGTGCTGTGGCTTTCAGAGAAAGATCACCCTGGTATGAGCATGCACTGGTAAAAGACAAATAGCAGGTTTTATGCTCTAACCTTTAACTTCAAGATGCAGAGTTCAGTTCCACCCTGGTCAGGATCACTAACCATCATCCAAATCCAGTCCTCTTTGAGCATCACCGTGATCTCACCTTTGCACCTCCTGGTGCACTGTCCAAGTGTAAGATTTAAAAAACAGAGCCATGAGGAGAACAGATGCACACTCAAGCTGGTCTACGCTGATGATTAAGAAAAAATTCCTTTCAATAAACTTATGAGAACTGGTACATTAGGTAAATAATAACGCAATTCATTATTCTGCAGTACATTTGTAAAGTATTAGTGGTAAAAATTTTCACGGAGAATACCCTAAACTCTGGAACGTGTGCTTACTGGCCATGTGGCCCAGTGATTCTTGCAGTGCTCTGAGCTCCCACTAGACTGCGGAGGAACTGCAAGTCCTACAAACATGTCTGGTGTTGCAATCTGCTTTGTGCATCCCTTTTGAAAAATGCAGCTCTCTCCACTGTCAGTGGAATATCAATGTCTAAATCAAGAGGAGGATTTTAGAGCTGCAACTCTAAAATCCTCAGTCCTGCCAGACGTGCTCTTTTGCTACAGTCATGTGCAGCTCCCCATCTGGCAAGATGCAGCTGCTGAGCTTTCTGCTACTGAGTCCTGTATAAAACTCAACACCTGTTAAAGGGTTTTCACATGGAGAAATGTGTATTTTAAAAACATTTATTCAGAAGAAATCAGCACGCTGTGGACCACTGAAATTTTACACTTCATCAGCCCTAGTGTTGTAGTTACTGCTGTAAAACATTCCCCTCCCATTAGAATTTCCCAGGCAATGACATTTTGCTAAAAGATGTTCATATGCCACCCACTCCTCTCAAACCAGTTTGTCACAGCACACTGACTAGTCTGAGGAGAGGGCAGAGAGAATCTTTGCCACTCAAAGCTAAGTCCAGCATTCAGCCCAGCTTGTTTATGTAGACAGTGATAAGAACGGGTCATTTTGCCATTTCACCCTTAGGCAGTCACCATTGCTGGAGATTTTTAACAAACATCCTCCCTCCCTATAATTGTCACATGAGATGAAGTGGGATGATACAGGACAATATGGCTTGATGTTCTCCTACCAATCAATAGCCTCAAAAGTATGTGCAAAAGTCATCTGACCAGAGAGTCACTGCTGTGTAGGAGGCGCAGATAGAGTGCCAAATAGCAGATGCTTATTGAAGATTCTAATGATTTTAGCTGGAGAATGGATCCCCAGGTCCCTTAATTCTGCAGACTTTTCTTTTAGAAAATAGCAATAAATAAATCTTATGCTTTCCCTCTGTTCAAACTTATCTTCAGGGCTTTTCTGCCTCCCCAAGACATAAAATGATATGGTTCCACTATGCAAAACAAGAACATTATGCATTATCTGCCCTCCTGTGTCCAGGACATACTCGCTCAACCCCAAACTATCCTGTCACATCAGTAAAGTTAGTAACCTTAGGTGACCAAAGCATTAATACTTTATCCGTTTGAGCTGGCTGTGTAACACATCTACTGCCTATAGAAGATAATATAAAGAGGTTTGTGCAAGAGGCAGGAAATCTGCAAGCATGATGTACTAATATCCTAATCTAAATTATGCACAAAACACCCATGATACAGAAATATATTTGTGCCCCCTATTTTAAATGACTTCTCTGCAGTAAATAGCAACATTCTTCCAACAGGGAGATACACAAACAGTCTACAGCAGTCCCCTCATTCAGAGCCCAATGACTCACTTGGTTGACTGAGATAGTTGCTGAGATTGCATAAAGATAGACGGTTAAAGAAAATGACGGAAGTAAATTTTCAATGAAAACATAACCTTTTCCGTCTTGCTATAAATTCTGTCCAGAGCATAAATCAGTATCAGTTACATGCATTAAAACACCAGCTCCCCAATTGGGAAAACAGTGCCCTCCCCCTTGCACATTTTAAAGGACATGGCACTATGTAGAGAGTGCAATAATTTCCTGAAGATTCATGAGCAAGGTAATTTGACATACCTGGTGCTGCCCAAGTTTAAGTTACTATAAATAAAAGGGAAAGAGTTTGTCTACGCTGCTGTGTGTGTGGTGCTGAGGCATTCAGAAGAGTCAGATGCTGTGGGCATCTAGTTCATATGCTCTGAAGCATCACATTTCACTGGGATGCTTGGCAACAGAAAACTTTGCAAATGTTGTACAGTATTTGGAAAGAGCCTGGAGTCACTGCAAACATTTGAGAAGGTGACAGTAATGTCTTTAAAGGACTTCTTGTCTTAGCAAGGGTATTTCTTATCATTTATATGGTAAAACCATTCTTTGGATGTCAGCAGAATGGAGTGACTGTTGGCTGAAGGCTGACTTTGAGGACTGCTTTGGTTTGGATTAGATCCAATCTAGTCCATGGGAGGAGGAGTGGAGGTGGGGGAGGGGGAATTGCACCAGGTTCCTTAATTAATCCGGATGCTTTACTCATTATACCTTGAACTTCCTCAGAGGACAGGAACAAACTAGCTTGCTCAGAGTAAAATGAGTATAACATCAACAAAAAGCAAAAGGGGAGTGGGGGGTGGAATTATTTAGAGTGGTGAGCCTGTATCTGAACAAACAAAAATGCAAGGCAAAATCTTCTTAGGAGTGTGTGAACTGTGTAAAGTAGGCACACAAGCATGTGGAAACATCTGCACATGTATGTGTGTAGAGATATGCATTATGACCCTGCCTAAATGCAGTGCAGGATGAAGCAGAACCCTTTACTGTCGCTTTTTGCCTTCAGAAACAGTCAGATGAGGCAATACTCAGACTGTGTGTTTCAATGGTACAGGCTCTGCACCTGCATCCCAACTGGCTATGCAAATTCTACCAAAAAAAGAGTGGGGCTGCTGGACAGCCCAAGTTATCCTTTTTTCTACTTACCTGAGAGGGAGACTTTCCTGTGAGAAGCCTGCTTCAAACCACCCAAAGATACCACAGAAGCTAGGAACTGGCTAACACAAAGCCTCTAAGATCAGCAAAGATTCAGGTGATTCACTCTTCAGGGCCAGAAGCTTTGTTTGGGGCTGATGAGTGATTTTCTCTTGAAAAAACAGGAGAGGGGAGATAGCTGCAAAAAGCACATTAATGGAATTCACACGCACCTGCATGAGTAATTCCCATATATTAAATCATCTGGCCATCAGCAAGCAAAGCCCAGGACTCTTTTCTCTGACTTACCATGTTAGTGAAAGGACAATTCTGCTCTGGAAAGCCAACATCAATCTAGCTAGAATTGCACTCTTCCAGGACCTTAATGTCAAATGTACACAGATAACAGGGGATACCAGTGCCTGGACCAACAACAACCAAACATCCCCATGGTTTCTAAAATCAGCTAATTAAACCAGCACTGCAGTGACGGATTCTGCAGTGAGGGATCATATCCACTTTACAAAAGTCACTGTTGTGACATGGTACTTCCAAGAACAAAAGGACAGGGAAAGAAGCAGCCCACATTGCCCTTAACCTAAAAACAGCCAGTCCAGATTAGGCGTGAAGCAGATGTTGAAGTGCCATGCCCCTAATTCTGCATGGGTCTTCCCATCTATATTTGTACAAGACTGGCAGTGGTGAGAGCTAGCAACCCAGCATCAGAATAACCTGGGGAAAAAAAAATGGAAGGTAAACCTCTAGTGCATATGGCTAATCTCAAAATAAGTTTAACAGATGAATTTTTTTTCAAAGACGTACAAAAATTAGCCTGTCACCTCACTTTGCACTCTCACCCTGAGAATGCATACCTAGAGGGCTGTTCGAAACCACACAGCTTCAGACTATGCTGTTCCCTTCATGGCAATTCACAATGGGAAGTTGTGGATATCCCACCAGCAGCTATAAAATGTATATGTCAAGATCAAAAATATCAGCAGATTTAGGAGGATTTGAAATCTCTTAGTTCCTGTCATTCTTCTCTGCTGATTGCTGCCAAAGAACTAATGAACATGAGTGGAAAATACAACATGAGGCATACAATGGCAACCTTCTCTGTTGCAGTATCCTCCTCTGTGCAGTATGTCTTGCACTTGCATGGAAGAATTAAAATAATTAACATGATGAGATTTCTTGGCCAACAAATGAGGACAACAAAAGGATTCTGTGCGTGTGACACCTTCCAGCCATTTCCTTCTCTGGGGCTGTGTGGGTTTCAGATAGGCAGATGTCAACCACCAGCACAGCAACAGGGATAGAAAAGGAACAGTGCCCCTTTCATGCAGACTGGCTGCCCACGTATGGATCCTACCCACTGCCTCTACAGTCTGAAACATTTTTGCTCTCAGTGACCTTTTGCTAGCTTGCTTTTTGTATTCCACGTTTCCTCAAGAACACAGTACTAACAGTGTATTAGTTTAATATAT
>WAAD01011338.1:5372-17466 GCA_013389945.1 Fregata magnificens
CCACTGATCCATCTTTTTTCTTTTTTTTTTGGTAACCTAATAAGATACTGAAGAACCTAAAAAATATACAAATAAAGGATGCTATATCATTGCTGCTTCAAGAGAATGTCTTCAATTGTCCCAGATTTTAAGTTGGCTATCAGAAATTAATGTTATGAAAGACTGAACTTGTGTTTGAGGGCTGAGTGTTGATCAGACAATTGCAAATGAGGTAACTGTTAGGGAAGGGTACACCTCTAATCTTTGAGGCCCAGGGATCTAACTGGAAGGCATTCAAAGATTTAAGCATTGAAGATAGGTATTAGTGCAGAAAGAAATGAGACCGGATGAAGTGTTTCCATCCAAACATTTTCTTACGAATAACTGTGGTTTTGATAAGGTGATTTTCTGTGGAAACAGTTTGCCTTTCTTGAAATAGATTTCTCAGCAGAAACCTAGGATCTAACATGAAGAAAAATGCTGGTTTTGTAAAGTTGTCCCTTTCTCTTCTGGCAAAAATTAAGAGTTCTCACAACAGAAAGGAGAAAAGCCATTTAGAGCAGCATTCATCAAACCAGCCATTTCACAAACACCCACTAACGTGCAAATACACAACATTGTTGAAAATATGTTGTCTATCCAAAACATACGAAGTGCAAAAAGGACAAAGCAAACAAGCCAGAGGAATTCAAAAGCACACTGGTATACTTTTGGAAAGAAGAAAATATAAAAAAGGAAATTTTTTTCACATTGAGCAAGCAGAAAGGTAGGACTAAGTAAAGAACAGACTTGCTGAGTGAAGTGCTCTATCCTGCCTTCAAAACATATTAATATCCAGGAGAACATAAGAACTGTATAACTGGCATCAACTTTGTGACAGCACTTAGCTGATATCAGTGTAGTTTCATATTTCAGAAGCAGTTTAGTTGTCATTAAGCTGTTTGCCTTAAACAATTAAAAAAAGGGGGATGTGTGTGACTGGTTATAAGCCAGTTGTGTTTGCTTTATCTAATTTCTTTCTTCTTCGGGCCATGTACAGTGTGTACTTTATTTTATAACTAAGCAATGAACCACAAGCTGTATGGCAGCTATTCTTGTGGGAGTCAGTCTGAAGGAAGTTGCCCAAATAGCACACTTCAGTGCATCTGCACTGTATGTTGCCTTGGATGGGGGAATCGGTAAAAGAGTATTATGCATATGATGGGAAGAAGAAAAGCTGGGATCTGAGCAGTAAATGTCACCAAAATTCATTTGGTACGTTCAGATTTACCAGCATGAAAACAACATCACTGCTCCACTGTCAGCAAAAATGATGTTCTGCACGTATTTGCAGGTCACACGGCAAAGGTTTCTCTGGTTACATTCTTGCACAGGAGATCTGGTCTTTGTCACCTGCAATTTGACATTTTATAGGGATTAGGAACATAAGTCAGAAAGAAAAGTGTATAATGCATTATTTTCTCCCTGTGGCTGACTACTGTTAATCTTAAGTCAACAAATGTCAGATTTCAATTTTGCTGAATTACTGCATCACAGACAGCAAAAATCAATCTTGGTAGGTTTTATTGTTCTAATTCTTTCATACACAATGAGTGAGGGAAAAAATAATTTTCCTGTACCTGCCTGACACCTGCTTACAATAATAGTTTTGAACATCCAATCAGATGTTCAAATCAGAATTGCCAAAATAGGCTGGTTATACAAAGTACTTTTTTTTAATTATTTTTTTAATTTTTATGAAGGAAGATCCCCCATTGTGACTTCAGGCATTTCCTCTCTATAGAAAAGACAAAAGACTGCTCTAGAAATTGACCATATATCACTGAAAGAAATGAAAGTTCTAGGAAATATTTTATTATGATGGAACTTTTTCATGGACATTAATGTGAACATAAATAAAAGCCAATGACTTCAAGGATATATGAATTTCAAAGTTATTCAGGAATTACTCTAACAAGAAAAGTATAAGGAAACCCCAGTCTTTTGTAAATTAAGACTTTGTCTTAGAATTTTAATGTTAAGTACTTTTTACCTTCCATACTTTATAGATGTCATCCTGTATAATAAGGAAATAGCTACTGAATCAAAATAAACATTATTTAATTTAAGTACATCATTATTCAAAACAATCTGAGCAAATTGTTAAGAAGCTTTCACACTTAACATCACTACTTAATTGTGCTTATAATGTTACTGCCCTCATTATTGTGGATTAAATTGACGACGATTCTTCTTAAAACGTTTGTTTTGAGAATAGTTCCTGCCAATCTTCACAATGACTTTCACAGCTTTTCTTGACCTAAAGTCCTCTGAAATCTTTGATGGATTTTAAGATCTCTGAACCAGACTGATTTTTTTTTCATTCTTTTCCCTATATTCAGCAGTGTAACTACAAAGTTAGCATAGGAGAGGTTGAATTGTCACAGTCAATCCCCAGAATGTATTTTTAAAGCCTTTAAAAAGCCATGTGTCTTTGCAACTAATTTTGCAAGGATATAAATGAGTGTTGAATATGTCTCTTAAAGCAAAATAAAGCCAAAAAGGAATTAGCACTGGAAGAACAGAGTGAACTTTAGGCACAAAGTGGGTGGCTGCTTCAGACAACAGGTGAGAAAACAGCAATAGCCATGGTGCAAACATCATCTGCATTTGCAGCAAACCTTGGAAAAACAGGTCTGCTGCTGCTGTTGCCCCTGCTGAAGCTGGGGTGAGGGTTAGGCTGTGTCCCGGGGCAACTACTCCCAGCCACCTTCAAGCCGGCACACTGAGGTGCTTAAGGTCAGCACCTTTATCCCCTTGTATCTTTCCCAGGGCAGCAGGAGCAGCAAAGCCAGTGTTCTCCAATTTTCCCCTTGTTCTCTAGGCAGCTCTGCCATTTCTCTCCCCTTCCTATGCCAAGAGAACCCCAGGTCCAGCCTAGCTTCCACTTCTCACCTTCAGGCTGGCAAAATGACATTCTCATATACGCTGTGGAGAAGCCTTGAGTCAAGGGGGCAAGGTGTTTATACTGGAGCCACTTCAGACTGATTCTGAAATTTTGCTTTCTCTGGGTTAACACATATGCACCTTGCACATTAACACCTAGTAGAATCTGTCACCAAACAAACACACACCACCACAATATTTATTGAGTAGCTAGGCATGAAATAAGGTTAAGAAGGTTAGCCAGAATTTGTAGGCTATAAAATTTCAGGGGATTGTTAGGTTCACACTTGGTCAGCCAACGTGACTTGCATATTAAGACAGAACCTTGTACAACAATTCCAGGGCTTAGTCCAAGTGTTTAGAAGACCATGTAATAGACTTTCACACAGCAGATCAATATCTGCTTCGCCTTTTGAAACGAACTCCACTAGTTCTCACTGGATAATGAGACTGGGAGCTCCTTTTCACCTCCTGATCCAAAGCCCATGGAAGCCCACATAAATACTCCTGTTGGATTCTAGGAGCTTTGGATTGGGCCTCGAATGGTGAAACATGATAAAGTTGCTCTAAAGAGCAATCATTAGGGTTTCTCTGAAAAAGAATTCATAAGCTCAAGCTCTATTTTTCCAGGCCAGGATGATGGACTACACAAAGACGGCACATCTGTATTTGACTGAAAGCATTTGCCTACAGCTGCTGTATTTCCTACTTAGTTGTAGCAATCTGAACAAAATGGCAAAATTTTGTAAATATAATAAAAATCTTGTAATAAATTAAGTTGTGAGTGGTAGATTCACCACTGCCTCACTAGATCATTATAATAAAGAATTTCTTCAACAATGATTCATATGACATTTTGCATACACAGTAATAAACAACTAATGTCAGAGATTCCTCATAAGTTATCAACAGCTCCCAAAGAAGACATTTGTTTTGTTTTGTTTTGTTTTTACACATGCTAAAATGTAACATTAATTGTACCAATATAAGACACTTTAAACCCATGAATGTATACATATCTACATGACGGACCTTGTATCACTGTAACTATAACAACATTCAATAACTACCTTGAAAACAGGTTATTTATTCTGATGGAAAATCCTTGAAATAGAATGAAGAAAAAAAGTTTTCCATTAAAAAAAATTTATGGAGGGAACACTCAAAAGTTGACAGAAGCATGAGGTTATAAAACCATTTTATCTTATATTGCATAACATTTAAATAATTCTAAGAATTTCTCAACTGAAAAATACAGCATTCCATTCTGAAATGTTCCAATAGTTCCATTTTGACTTTAACAGAGTATCCTTTCCTTGTCTTAAATGTTATCAAGTTGACAAGTTTCTAAAAATATTTTGCTTTTGTCAAAATGGGATTTCCTCATGTGTAAATGGCATACAGAAACATCCTTGACCTGTTCAATGGCATAGGTCAAGTAGTATAGCCTTTCTAAACAGACTAGGCATAGTGACCTTGTATACCTTACAAAAGGTATGACAAGACAGTTCTGCTGACAGTCCTATTTTTTTATTACTTCTACTCTTTTACCTAAATCATTACTGTGGAAATGAAGGAATTACCAGCTTAAGTGATACACCTTATGCTATCATAAACTCCCTTCTTGCTTCTTCTTATTTCATAATGTATTCATCTACAAGTTCTTCCCTACGCTATATATGAACCAGCTTTCAATGGCAAACGTTCTGAACCAGGAGACAAAAACCATAATGTCTTTTTCTCGTGTTTATACTGTTTGCTTACATACACCAAAATGCAAACTCGGTGTCGTGGCTTAACCTGGCAGGCAGCTAAACACCACACAGCTGCTTGCTCACCACCCCCCCACCCCAGTGGGATGGGGAGAGGATCAGAAGGGCAAAAGTAAGAAAACTTGTGGGCTGAGATAAGAACAGTTTAACAATTAAAGTATAATAATAATAATAATAATAATAATAATGATGTAATGAAAAGGAAAACAATAAGAGAGAGAGAGAGAAGCAAAACCCAGGGAAAAAAACCAAATGATGCACCTGCTCACCACCCACCAAAAAATGCCCAGCCAGTCCCCAAGCAGCAATTCCTGTCCCTCCGGCCAACTCCCCACCGTTAATATACTGAGCATGACATCATATGGTATGGAATAGCCCTTTGGCCAGTTTGGATCAACTGTTTTAGCTGTGTCCCCTCCCCTCCCAGCTTCTTGTGCACCTGGCAGAGCTTGGGAGGCTGGAAAAGTCCTGACTAGTGTAAGCACTACTTAGCAACAACTGAAACATCAGTGTGCTATCAACATTATTCTCATCCCAAATCCCAAACACAGCACTATACCAGCTACTAGGAAGAAAATTAACTCTATCCCAGCTGAAACCAGGACACTCTGAGCCTTTGAATTTCCTTGATGAACAAAAACTGTATTACTGTTAAAGCATTTTTAATACTACTTCTCTAAAAGGTATCGCTGGTACTGAAATACAACTAACCCTTACAACAGCTACTCCTCATTAATGAATAGAAGCATACTAAACACCAGAGCAACAATGTAAGAATTCTGGACTTGAATCCACAGGTGCTGATTACTGGTCTTTTGGCCTGCATATATTTTATGTAAAATAATGGACAATGTTGTATTGTTTAGATTTTTCCTGCAGGGGGTGGGGGTGTGTGTAGGGATTCATACAGATTTTTTTTAAAATGAGTGAGACAAAAATAGTGAAATTCTATTGGGTGAGGGACAATTTGGAGAGGATAATATTGAAGTGATAAAAATATATCTAGTTCAATCTTCAAAACAAGTTTATCGTAGTAATATGGCTGCTATCATGTTATTCAAACAATTAGACAACAAAATGCATTTATCTGTCATAAGGGATTAGTCTTCTGTATGAGATGTTGACCTAGAAAGCAGAGAAAAACTAACAAAAATATTCAACCTACCCTTAATGTTTTTGCTACAAGAAATGTTTTACTTTTAGTCTTCATTTGCTCAATAGCACTAAAAGTTAAACTCCTGTAAGAACCTTTTTTTTTTTTAAGGTTCTGTGTCTGCATGCATATGTGTGTCTTCCTTAGTCTTGCATTATTTAATGAATATGTAAAATCTCGGCAGCCATGAACCTGAATTGTAGCAGTATAGGATCTCAGGAAGGGAAGAGGCTGGGATCACTGCCAGCCAGCCATCTAAAGTGCAGCACACAGTACACATTGATAGCAAAGGCAGTCAAGTGCCCATCTGCTTGCTTCAGAAGTATTTTTTTTGCCGACAGAGTGGAAGAGAAGCACTTTAGTTAAGCTCTGTAATGAACTGATTAGGCTGGTTGTGAAGCCAATAGAAATGAACAGCCTATCCATTAGCAGTCAACTCACGTGATAATGCAAACCCGTCCTGTCACAACGAGGATGACTTCTTCAGTGTTTAAGGAGTGATTTGACGTGAAGAGTAGTATTGTTTCTTGAGGGCTCCTGAACTACTGTAGCAAGTGCACAGCAAAATAAAATCACCAAAGACAAAATAAAGGAAGACAAGAAGCAACGCATCTCCTCTCCTCCCTTAAATAATAAACTAAATCCTCCACCGCTGTTCTGAGAGAAGGCTGGCAGACAGCATTAGTACAATGCCAGCATAACTTCCAGTGAAATAAAAAATTGGTACTGAAGATTTCGCCTTGCGGTTTAATATAACAGAAAAAGAACAAAAAAATTCAACTCTCAAGCTTTCCTCCCAAAGCCACAGGAGATAATCAGAGTGACTATGATGACGGGCACTATTCTGAACAAGAGATGGAGGCAGAGCTGGGCCCATGAAATGTAACGGATTTCTGTCACTTAGCCTTTAGTTAGGACACAAAACATAAAAAGACCTTACATCTCAAAATCAGATATTTTGGTTCCACCTAAGTGGCGAAGAGTTTGCGTGGCTGCGTGAGCCAGCACTTCACACTCCATGAGGGAAGGTGGCCCCAGCCCTCCTTTCAAAGAGCTCAGTCATGTGTGCTCAGTTTTCCACCTGCATGTCTGCCACCAGCAAGCCTGGATGACACTTTGCTGGATGCTTAAATTGCTAAAAATTATGTAAGTCACATTTCATTAAGTTGTGCACTGTGAAACATCTGATACACTTTGATCTGTGTTAGCACTGAGACTCTATTACGCAGATCAGACAGAAGCAGTTTGCTGAAACATATTGACAAAAACAGCATTGTAAAAATGCAAACCTTTTTAAGGGATGGTGAATAAAAAAAAATAAATCAATAGTAACAGCTTCCTATTAAACACATAATGCTGAATATATCGATGTTCTGGGGTTTTTTACTATTTTCCACCTACTGGTCAGGTATTCTGCTGCATCCATTTATTTCTCTCTTTTTTTGTGAACTATATGCAAAATAAGAATTGATTTGGATGGGTAATTGCCCACAAAACTAACACCAATCTGGCTGTTGGAAAACTCAGAACAACTACCTTCTGAATTACTGGGCTGACCACTGCTCAACTGGCAATTTTCAGCAGCAGTTCACAGTTTACTGCGAAGTTAACACCGTGTTTCTTTATTCTTTCAAATAAACAGAATTGTCAGCTCACAAAATTAAAGACAAATCACTTATACAGACTCCCTAAACTGCCCATAGCCTCCCTACTGGTAGAAAATGCTTTAGCAATCAGTGTTTTTTTTCTCAGGACTGCACAAGAAATAGAAAAACAACCAAAGACAGGGATATGGGACTTTGACCTACTGTTATGGCTTTCCTTTAAGAAAAAAGAGCAGGTAGTTCAAGCACAAAAGGTAAACCTCCACCCCAAGTTTCCCTGTCCCCAGCCCCAGTTTATGTGTCTGAAGGAATTTAAGCAGAATTTAGTCACCTGTGGGCTGTGAACGGAATCACTCTCAGTCTGAAACTGCTAACTAGGAGCTGCAGCCACACACTGAACAAAAAACAAAGCAACCACCTCAAATTTTTTGAAAACTGAAAACATTGCTTTTCAGACAGCCTAAATAGATACCTATTAGCAAGACAGTATCTCAGGCTGGAGATTTCAAGGGAATGCCTGTGAAGTTCTGAGATCTGAGTTTTAAAACCAACTCCTCATCTCAGCACTTCCCATCACCTAAACCACATCTAACTGGACAATGAGCAAACGCTGGCATCTGGCAGCTCCTTGCTCATTCTGCTGCCTGATGTGGACCCTGTTTGGAAGTGCTTATCTTTCCCCATGCACTGTCCAGAAAGCCTAAAATCTCTTTGCTTTTTTTATGGCACTAAAATTTTGTAAGCTTTGCCTTCACTGCAAATGTTTCTTTGCTATTCATATGCTGTTGTGATGCTGAAGTGTAAGGAGCTATCAATATGTTGTCTGTCTTCAGGTTCTCACTCTGACACATACTTTCTGCCAGACCTTGGGGAACCACAACATCTTTTAATCCTATCATTCGTACTTCTAAATATTTTAAGTAGGGTAAGAGATCCTTTATTTATTTCTTTGTTTTAATGCGCTTGTGCAAAACTCTGAGTACAATAGCTTCACCCTGAGTTGGGATGGGGTCTCCCTGACACAAAAGTGAATAATTTTCTATCTGTTCTGATGCACACTTGAGTCTTTCCAGCACTAGTATAAAGTCAGATGTGCACAAGTGAATGGCATCTGCTATGCGCTCCTGCAAACCAACGGTTTGCTTCTCAACAACTGGGAGCTTAAAACTGCTTGAAAATGGGGCTTCTATCCTGCACATGGCGTATGTGCACATTGCACATAGAAATACGCATGCAGATATTAGAGCATGAAAAGTTTAGTCAGATGAAATAAACCCAAAAAAGGATGAATTTAATTCCTATGGGTAGTGAGTTGGCTGGGAATTTTTAATACAATTTTGGATTTTATGGAAGCTTTTACTAATAAAGGCTATGCAGCATATTACATCCCTGTCTACACTATTGCTAACTGCTGCCAGCCATCATAGACTCTCTTTAACTCAAATGAACAGCAGCATAACAAATTGAAAAATAAGCAAGATGACACTAGCCAGCACTGACCACCAGAGATTTTGATATATAAATTTTCAAGCATTATCACAGTATGGATTTGCAGATGTTCTTTAATGTATTTCTTTTCAGAACCCACTCTCATCTCACTGCTGATTTTTGTTTTCTTGCTTTGACAACTTCTGCAGACTGACAACCAAAGTATCAGATCTAATATAACATCATAAATTACTCTGAAGCTTACAGTATCCAACTAATATTTCTTCATATCTATATTGTCTATCATTACCTATCCATCATTAAACTAGCAATTGCAGTGATCCTTGATTCATGAATTGTTCTGGGTTTAATTATTACCTTAAGCAATGAGGAAAATGGAACCTGAGCAAAAAGGAAGTAGAACCCACATAACGCACATTTTTAATAAAAAGATTTTTATCCAGTACTCGATGTTAGGAAAATGTGATACTATAACCTTATGTATAACTCTTAGCTCCTATGTAACTGATCATACATAAACAGATACTCTGATATATTACGATGATATTTACATGCTCAGATTCTAAGCTTTTCATAATTTTCCTACTAAGCTTTTGCATTAATTTCCCATTTCAACATTTTATTTCTGTCTTGGGCCATAAAAACATAATTGTTACCACTGAAGTTGCAGCTTTTCTATTCCCAAAAGGCTAATTCATTTTATAAAGCACATACACTGTAAAGATTACTGGCCTTCATTTTCCATCATCAAATGTTAACACTACTTGGAGGAAACTTTAAGTTAGGAAAATGCCAATGAACAATGAAGATGGCTCCTATAATAAGGATTTGCTGCCCAGCATAACAAAATGGAGCTTTTATTGGAACCCGTTTCCCAGAGTTGAGCTATTTGATCTACAAGCTATTAAAAAAGTAGATTATGTTTTCCACAACACCATTGGTATAGGAGAGTTAATTTCCACAACAAACAATAAGACGAGATGAAGTAGACAGTAACTAATGTGAATTGTTCCCAAGCCAGCAAGTAGTCCAAGTTCCTATATGTCCTCAATGTTTCTACACCCTGATCCATTATAAAAATTAGCAAGGTAAGAAAACAGTTTATCAATAATAATTTTTTGAAAGTGTACATAGGTTCGAAATAAGTCGGGGTTAACATATAATGTAAGATTTACTCAAATTGATTTTGGGGGAAAAACAGGCAAGATCCATTCTTTGCATCTTCTTATAAATTGGTTAAAAATATTATCATTTTACCCTTACAGTTCGTGTAAGTCTGCGTAACGCTGTTGGCTCCAAAGGTCCTAGAGGCTCTGGAATCTGAGGAGATACATGTGTTTGTGGAAGTGATGCATGAGATTTACTGGTACAGGGAAAGAACAGGACAGGATAGCATTTTCTCACAACATTTCATAATCATCTCATACTTACAAAACATAAGTAAAAGATCTCATCTTCATGCACAATGATCACCATATGTTTTAAAAATAGTCTTCATGAATCACATTCAAAAAAACAAGGAAGGATATATAAAAATAGGAGAGAATGACTGTAGAAGGAAAAAAGGCATAGAAAAAGAATAAATAGCAATTGATATCTGAAGCTCACCATGGTGTACAAAGCTTTTCAAGTGACTTTAAAGCTTCTGACAAACAGCTCCAAGGGAAACCTGCAAAATGGATGATCTGAATATTAAGGTGAACTTGATCGACTCATGCAGGGTTTAAAAATTACTTTCGCCTCAGGAGAAATTTGGATAAACTAAAACTTAGTTAATGATCTGTGAGAGTCGGTGATAGATGATGTATTTTTTATTTTTTTTTTAAAGGAAATAATCAATACCTTACCAAATGCAACTTGCAGCGCTCATGCTTCAGTTAGATACAAATTATTCCATGCAACAGCACTGTGTTCAGGCATAAGAAAATATAGATCTAGTACTTCCTTTGTCAAAATTATTTTTTATCATATGGTAATTAAAAAATGAAGAAAATAAAAACCAGATTTTGTTTAAAATTAGTTAACTTACAAATAGATTTTGAAGCTTTTAAAGCTTTTAATTCCAGTGCTCACTAAAAACCACAATGCATTTGTCATTTCCCACCATACTTGCTTAAGGAATTTGAAAAACAAAAATGTTTAACCATGGCAATATATTGGCTTTCCATCAAATTTAATTCATTATATGCGTATTTACTTTGCACTACTATATCGTTAATAGCTAGCTGGACAGAATAATTTGTTTAAGGTAACAAGAACTTCCTCCACTGTGATGTAACTACAATGAATCCTGCAGTTAATTTGTCCCTAGAAACTTACTGAGATGCAGTTTTGTTTATTTTTTTTACTAAAGAAGGCACTCTAATTTCTTTTAACTCTTTTCATATAATGAATTTGAACTATTTTTTAAATACTTTGCATAAAGTAAAAATTATTTTCTCATTACTGTTTTTGAGATGAGAGGGGAAATAAAGGGGAAAAGTTGACTGAAACAACTTGACAAAGTAAATATGAATTTGTGAAATGTGGTCAATTCAAATCTAGTTTTTGACCAAATTTTTTTTTTAATTAATTATTCTGCCATCAAAATCTGGTTCTATTCCCCAAATGCTCTACTTATTTCCTGCTTTCTGATTCATTAAAAGAATTTTAACATTGTCTCATTACCCACATTTTGTGAAATCCCAAAGATTACAGCAGTGTCAAACCTGTTCTCTTTTCCTTCTAGGTTATACTAGGTTTTTCTAGGTGAATTTCCTAACCTCCAGGTCAAAATGTATCAAAGACAGTATTCTTTCCCTCCCTTCTGTTCCCAAAAAGCATAATAAGATATGCTTGAAGTAAATAGCTAGCCCAGTATGATTATTTTTTCAGAATCCTTGAAAAATCCATAAATGTGGGAATACATGACAGAAGAATACCAAATATCTTTAAAAATCTGCCCACCTAGTGCAGCGTCTACAGCCAGTTACAGCCAATAACTGTTTCAGTAGAAGATACAACACTATGTATATTTATAGAATAATTTTTCTGCAAGTAACATTTCCTCCTATTTTCCCAATGCTACAGGTTAGTTTATGACCAGAGGGGATTTTCTTTTAACTCTGGACTCTCCCTTTAATACTGTATGTATGTATGTTTGTATAGATAGACAGGAAAGGAGATAGATAGACAGATAGAGATAGAAACACAGCTAAATAATTTAAAAGGTC
>WAAD01011345.1:4606-26682 GCA_013389945.1 Fregata magnificens
TCCTTTCATCACATAGTATCCCTTCCATTGATGACTTCATTAGCACAACAGATCTTTATTTTAATGAACGTATTCTTTGCATCTGAGGACAGAATCAGTAGCGGTTGGTAGGTTATGCTTGAATTTCCAGAAGTGATCATACTTTTGTGCAATTACAGCACTCCTCTAATATAAATAGGGTGTGAGTGGATTTAGGAATTTTCATTGAAGTTTTTAAGTGCCTTGAGTTGAACTGCATTCTGTTATATTTTTAACGTAGTTTCAGTTTTGAATACGAGACGCTTTTGGGTTCTTCTATCAACTTACGTAGCTTTGTCACGTCGGATACCGCAAATCCTGCCTCAGTGTTCAGGGTTCTTTTGTTTCGAAGATGCTTTTGAAGTCAGTGAGTGTTTTTAATTAATGCCTTCAAAATTAATAATGTATGCCAGCGGCTTTCACTTTTACAAAAACGTTGGAATGCTGAGACAGTAAATGTTTAATGATACACATGAAGAAAGACCTTATCCCCAGTTAGTCTATTTAAAAATAAATGATTGTATGAAGCTTCGTAAGTTTAGGAACACAGAGCTACTTGGCAAATTTGCACTATTTAATGGCTTCATACCAGTCGAAGGCAAGTTCTCGTTCCGTGAGCAGCAAGTGCCGCACCACGGGGAACTTGGTCCAAGGCCATTACTTTAGGGGCGTATTCTGGAACTGATGCCATTGAACAGGTATATGAACTTGAAGTATTTGTATGTTTCCCTTTGCCAAACTAGTAGAAGAGAGTGAGGAGACTGAAGGGATATCAGTGAGGCAGATGCTTTATTTTCATGGTCTCTTTATCCCCTTGTGTCTTGGTCGAGAGAGTCAATACTAGTGTGGGGTCTTTTTCTGTTTGGTATGGTTTCAGTATGAATGACCAGAGTTCGGTGCCAGGATAAGAAGTGCTCTGCAGAAATTACTGTGAGGTTGCTGCCTAGATGTGCTTGAGCCTTCCAGTAAAGATTTTGCTTTTTATTCAGTGTTCTGGCCATAGTAGCATGATGCAAAATGCATTATTACACTGTCCAGAATGACTTTGAGAGATTTAAACAGCCCCCAATTGGTGAAATCAAAATACATCGAAAGTAATGGCCTGTGTTCAGTCTAGAAGAGCAGCAAGCAGGTGCCTCCTGCCAGCTCTTCCCTGGAGCAGAAGGGACAAAGCGGTGGATTTTCAGCAAGGAGATGGATAAAGAGAAGAGGCTATCTTGTGTGTTGCTGTGTGCAGATAGTTTTTTGTAAAGGTTTGTTTTGTGTAGGCAGACTATTAATGTCAAAATTGAAGTGATCTATTTGAGTGTGCAGTTTGTCCTACTCTGTTACTCTTGAGCTTAGCTAAGGATGTTCTACTGATTGCTTTACCCAGGGATGGGTCGGATCTCTTCTCAGTTTTCCAATGCAATTTGTTCAACCAGCACTTTTGAAATGTCATATTTTTCTATTTTGTGTTCATTCCCGTGTTGCTGCCATGCTCTTTATTTTAGCAACCCTGTGAGTAAAGAGGCAGAGCGGTTTGCTCTTCTCTGAAACAGTTTAGTCTAGCAATCTGTCTGTTTGTGGTCTTGTGCTAAATATAAATTACATTAATGGCTAAGCAGAGCCATTTTAGGAAACTGCATGAAATTCCCATTTTAAAAACCTTCATTTTGCTGGAAAAAAAACCCGTTTTGAAACTTGTTTCTTCCACTAGAAATCCCTCTCAATACAAAACACCAAAAAAACCCCACAAACCCTTTAAAAATTGCTGGAGTCAAAATTTACCTAAATTTTAACTACTTAGTCCTGCTGTAGGTTTCTACCCATTTCTGCTGTTTGTTGGGAATTATGAGTTGAAATGGGAGAGATGTATTTCATTTAATTGTGCTGAAGTTGTGGATTCTTAGAAAACAGGATTTTTTGCTACAGGAATGTAAACAGTTCACAATTGAAACAAAATCAAGTAGTAGGAGTAACTTTCCTATTCTTCCAAGGTTCTAGACACTGAAGTTATTCTCCCTTCTTTCTTTAAAAACAAAAAAAAAAAGAAGACAAGTGTAACTTGCTTCAGAAGAAAATATAATATTCCAATAAGGTCCCTTTCACACCCCACCCCCCATCAAACTCTGATTTTTAAGGGTTTTTTTTCCTCAAAAATTAATCTGGAATGGATTTAATTACTACTAGTTGTATGTGCTCTCCAAACTGACAACAATATAAAAATAGTATAACCTTTAACACAGCTTTCTGGATGTGAGAGAAACCCAAACTATTAATTCTTCGTATGCAGTGGGTAGTGCAGACTTGTATATGCTTGTGTGGATGTGTGTATATGAGCATATATATCTATATGATTTGTTTATATTCAGGATGAATACAACATAATTTAGAAAAAGGCATTAAAGTGTGTGTGTGTGTGAATATGCGTTGCCTCAAAAGGTTCTACAATGCAAGTACAGTACAAGTAGGCCAGTAACATTATGACTAGATTGTTTCACAAGAACTTTAAATAGCTGGTATTTGTGTAAAAGTGCTGTGGAATGCATATATCAGAAAAACAATTTGTGCTGTACAGAATCAATGCTGCCTGTAGTACAGAGGAGATCAATCTTGCAAATCAGCGAATACTGTAATATAAGCATCTTCTTTCAGTCAATGAAGGTTAGAAAGGGGCTGAGCAACAGAGGAATACTGTCTGGAGGCAATCAATATTAATTATAAACTTATAACCTTTATACCAGCCTTCAAACAATACTTTCTAAAAGGGAGCATTTCAAGCTTTTTCCCCGTTGGAAAAGAAGTTTTAGTACAAAAGTAAAAAATTTTAGTCTGTACTTGAAGCTCTTAGGAGCTATACTCTTGCCATGCTTTTTCCTTTCTTGGCTTGCTGTTTCTTTAGTCCAGTTACCAGTGTGGTGTACCAGAATCTGTAGCTTCATGATAGCTTATAAACAAAGATGCAGCCGTTGCAAAGATTTCAGATGCGAGAGTGCATCAGGATTGGCAAGCAAATTATGATACTTGGCGTGGTCATGCTCTGTAGCTCTCAAGCGGCTGGTGCTAGGAGAGCAGACTCAGCATATAACACAATTGATGTGCATTTTTAGTGAAGAGTACCCTGTTTCTAGGAAGTAGATTGTTGGAAGCTTGAAGTGAAATCTTGGTGGAGGTAGGTGCTAAATGATTTTTATCTATGGCCGTTGTCAAGAAAATTGTTTATTTTGACTTTCGGTGAGCTTAAAAGGCGATGAAATTGGATGTAGGAACAAAAAAGAGCATTGGGTATAGAGTTCATAACATTAATCATTCTACAAGGACTTTACCAAATTTGAGAGACTGTTTTCCATTATTTGCATAATTTAGGAGGTATTTGACATTATAATTAAGAAAGATCAAGGCTACTTCTTCCCAGGTTCAAGTGAAAAGGAGAGGTGATTGCAAAATGGATGTTAGAGCCAGCAAACAAAGCAACTCCAGAGACTGGATCTAGGCTACAAAGTCTCATGCTGATAGCTACACCTGCTAGGAGTGTGGTAAAAAGCATATCCCCTGCTGACTGCCAACGGCGTATAGATGCAATATGTAGTGATGATGGGGTCCCTTGTAGCTAAAGTTGTTCTGAGAAGTGAAGATTGAGAGGGAGAGTCTCTTTTCAAGCCCCCCAGAGACCTGGAAGCATACAGGCTGCTTCATCAGGCTATAACTGTGACCAAAGAAGTTCTGTTGTATGTAAGCTGTCATCCTTACTATGTTGTAGTGGCCCAGTTTTGCTGACTTTAATTCTGAGAAGGCTGAATTCCCCCATCCCTACTCTTCTATTGAGCAAGGGCGATTGAAGCGGAGGCTTGGCCAGCATTTTAACCGTGTTCAGATCTCTACGGGAGAGGCTGTTATTAACCAGCAGCTCAGAGAAGAGCTTTCAGTTTGTTGCTTTTCTTGATGTGGGTCTGCCTCAGTTAGCAGGACTAATGTGGAGATGTGCTTGACTGTAACTGGTCGTTTTTCTGAATATTCCTCTCTTTATTTCAGGTTGGGGGTTTTTTGTTTAAGTTTTTTTTTTTTTTTTTGTCCTGTGGTTGTATGCTTTTTAGAAAAGTATCTGCAATGTGTTCTCAGGGGTTGTTTGGTTTTTTTAATCCTTTTCAGGAGGTTGACAGTCCTTCTAAGAGAATCCAAATGTTCACTGTTTAGTTTTTCATAACATAGCCTGATTTTTCACTTATTTAGTAAATTATAGATGACAGATGCCAAGGCACATAATGCATCTGCTCTGTCTCTTTCAGCAGTATGGAGTTGCCAGAATGCAATTAAAGAATTGCAGTGGAGTTGTCCATGGAGAGACTTTATTTTGGCTACTCTTTGTGACAGCGCTTCTTCAAATTATCTCCCTCCTCTTCACCAGTGTCCCAAGTTATATATGCAGTGCATATTGTTGTTCTTGTGACTTCACTGCCTAGTATACGGAGGTCCCAATTTTGCCTGCTGGTTTTTAAGTAATTTACCGCAAGGGAGGGCCATCTTCATGGCAACCGTGTCCATCCTTACTAAATTTACCTCCAGCTTTCCCAGCTCTGCTTTCTCGCAGCTATTGTGTAAACCACACGGTGGGACTGCATTATCTTTTCCTGATGAACTTGTGGTAAAAAGAGGTGGTTTCCTTAGGTATGTCGGAGGGCTCTGAACATGCGCAGGAAGGGTGTAGGTACAGGTGCTTTCTCAAAGCCAGCTTAAGGAGTTTTATTGGCACTTGTGAAAGCAATCAACTGCAGCATGGGCCAGGATTGAGTGGCTGGAGGAGGAGGATGGTGTCTGACTGCCTTGGCTGCTGGGGGAACCGCTTGTGTGCTGCCTTCCTTAATTGCTATTATTCTTAGATCTATTTTACTTAAGTGCCCCAGTAACAGATGTAAATGCTCGAACATGATCCTTGTCCAAAAGAATCACAATTTTAAGTTAATGATTTGATGACTTCAAGCTATCGAATTTATTTAGGAGAAAATTAATATGATACAGATATTCCTGCATCATTCTCTTGATGTGACTTTTAGCCCATACCAGTTAGCCTATATTTAGGCTTGGGAAAAGCTCAGAGATAACAGGGTTGAAGAGAGAATAGGTGTAAGAGTATTGCAGGGGATACTTTTTCCATTTGTTTACCGTCAAGTCAAAATGATTTGTTAGTAACTTTGCTCTTGTTTGTTAGTACGTTATTACCCCTATGGTACCAGCATTTTGAGTTCAGTGTGAATAAATCTAGAATAGCATGTTACAGGAGGCTTTGAAATGTTTTTTTGCTAGATACGTTCCTGCAATTCTTTCAGTCGGTCATCATACCGTCTCCAGTGTTAGAGGTTTTAAGTGGCTTGCAGCCAGTTATAATTCCTTCCGTATTGCAGAAGATTTGCATGGCTTCATGTGCTGAAAGCTGAGTGCGAAGTATTTTTGGGTATTGAAACTCCCTGTGTCCATCGCATTAACTATTCAATTTCAGGATATTTGGAAGGAAACTGGCAGTGTTGGTTAAAACACATTCATTTTTAAGAAAATTACAACTGTGGTGGGATCTGTGTACTATTTACAAGTTTTTCTTGCAAGCAAATATTTGTGAGCCTTTCACTAAATAGCAGATGAATAACATTGGAAGTAGTGCTCCTCCAAACTTAAAATCAGCATTTGACTGAAAAATGAAATATGCTGAGATAAGGTGATTAACTACTGTTTTCTCATGACTCATTATGTATGACTCATGGCAGAGTATTCCATTTCTCAATGGCAAAGATAGATGCATCTTTCTTAATTGAAGCAAGTCTCCTTAATCTTTGACAAGCTGAGCTCATTATTCACTGACAGTAATTCTGATGCTTCTGCATGGTGCTATAAGGTATGCATTTCAAAAATTACAGCAAATACTACAAGTTGGAGGATTGATTAGCTATGCTGAGAGTACGAGACCCCAAATTGAGAGAATTCAGAAATTGCCATTTTTACATCTGTAAAAGGGAACTTGTAGCTTCCTGTAAGAGACTCAGGAGAACTACCAGATACTACCATACTGGTAGTCACACTCCTTCTGCAAGTGAGTGTTAAGGATCTTGTGGCATTTCTTATGAAAGTTGTATTTTGCCCATTGTCTGGACAAAAATATCACCCAATGCCTGATGCTCTACGGTGTGCTTGCTGCCTACATACAAGGTGATTTCTCCTGTCTTTTCTGAGTGTGGGGTTTTTTTATTTTTTAGGTGCATACATATGTGGTGCTCTTGCTTTTTTTTTTTTTTTTCCCCCAGCATGTAAAGCACAGTTGTAGTTGTTATATACTGTGCACATGTGTTTTCGCGGGATGGTGACTGATAGAATAAGTGTGTTTCACATGTACGTATTCTTGCATACATAGCACAAGTAAAGGAAGGGTGTCTGAGTGAGACGGAGCTGTCATTCCAACATGTTGCAGTTGCTTGTGTAAAACCCCACTTACTGAAATGCAAAATTACACCTTTATCCGCATATACTAGTGTAAGATATTGTAATGACTGCTTTTGGTACATTTGAGGGTAATTTGTCATGCCTTTTGCATATCACTTGAAAGGGCAAATCTGGTAGTTGTTCAGTAGTGGCTTCTGCAAACTCTACAAGTAGCAATGAGGTCATGAATCATGTGAATTCTTTCATATGTTTTGAAAGAAAAGGCCACTTTAGGCAAAGCATAAATGCAACCATATGCCCATACCTTGGAGCCTTCACTGAAATTTGACAATAAAATTGCTGTGCATATGACTTGTTTTGTGAAGAAGAAATTGTTGCTTTTAGAGCAGTAGTATAGCAGCAATTAACTTGCTGGTTTTTTCTAGTTAAGTGTAAAAATGATTATCAAGTACAAAATTGGTAACTAGATTGAGTACAAGTAAGACTTTGGTAATTCTTAAAGACAGTGCATGCCTTTGTTTCCTTTTAGAAGAAAGAGGCAGCAGTTAAAACCAGAAGACGACTTGTTCCAGTCTGTTCAATAGGAGAAAAGTATGCAAAGTAGAACTGTTATCCTTTTGTTAATCTTAGTACAAGTCTTAAATTAGTGTGGAAGTATCTATTTAGACTTGTTGAACAACCACTTTGTATTAAGAAAAATCTTTACAGCACAGTTTACTCTTCTGTTGAAGGGGGAAAAAAAAAAGTGCGGGCTTTTCCTCGTTAACTTTTCCACGGTGATCTTGACAGTCAAAGCTGAATGATTTGGCTTTTGGAAATAATGTGAAAAACTCAATTAAATGCCATCTCCCAATATTCTGCATCTCTACAAAGAGGGCAGCTTGCAAAAGTTGCTTCAGGGGCTGAAAGGAATATGCCCTTTAGCACTTAAAGTCTTCAGCGCTGTATGTGATTACAGCTGTTTGTTTTGATGTGACTCCTCAGAAAGATTACTGAGAAATCTGTGGGTTTGCGCACCAGCAGTGATGTCGGTTGTCATGTTCAGAGGAGTTCTGCGTGTGGGAAAAGCAGATTGTTTCCTTCAGTCAGAGTATGACCTGTGCTGATAGAACAGAGCGAGAAGATCAATCTCACCCCATAATATGTAAAACGCAGCTGGCAACAGTACTGCATACATAAAGGTAGCAATTGCGATATTTAAAATAGTGAGGGTGTTTCCAAAACAATAACGGCAATATGACCACTAAAGAAAGCGCAGGAGGGAATTGTCTTCTCTGGAAACACGCTGATTACCAGAGGAATTTATTGAATGAACTCTGTGTGCATCAGAATGGGATCATTGCACATGAAAGGAAAAGGTAACTTTAAATCAGTATTTAAATAGGAGAAGGAAGCAACAGTTCTCTGTTTGGGTGAAGCTAACCAATTGCACTGGGAGCATAAAATTAGGCAGACAGGAAGGATGGTAGATAAGGGAGGAAGAAGCAAACAGAGAAAGAAAAGTCTAAATTAGAGAAAACGGTGTTGGCAGTACATGCCAGAGGGTTGGGAGTTGACAGACTCTGCTCACTTGCTGGTTCAGATGGAAGCGACCAAGTGGCACGCTGTGAGCCGGGGTAACTGCCGCTCTGGCGGGAAGGCTTCCTCTGTGTCAGTAAATATGACTCAGAAGAGCCCAGGGAACACCTAAGAGCAGCACTCCTGTCGCTGTTAGTCACAGTTTAGTTGAAGTACTCGTATTGTTCAGTGTGATCGTGTAAAAGTGGTAATTGCTTAAACTGCATATTTCAGGGGTGCAGCTGCCTGCATTAAGTCTGTTCCCGCCTCTTTCAACAAAATACGAGAAGTCTTTCAAAGAAGGGAAGCGGTCACCAGTTTTTTGCTTTTTTTGGAGAGTGGTTTGGGTTTGGTTTTTTTTTTTTTTTTTTTAANGTGAAACTAATGGAGCTACACTGAATAATGCTTGTGTAGTGATGCCTTCCACCAGCTGAGAATGTGGCCCTGATACTATTTGGGTGGCATGGTAGTTACAGGCCAAGGTGCCAGCTATTCACTCTGTGAACGTTAAATAAAAGTATCAATACTAAAATGTTTTTAAAAAACCAGCTAGCATGTAGTAGATGTTCCCAGAATCAAAGTATTGCTTTAAAATATATTGATATTTTTAAGTATGTACAGATAGAGAAAGTAGCGTGCGGTGTCTTTTACTATGACTGATATTACTATGACTGACAATCCTTAATTTCCTCTTTAAAATGCCATCAACACAAACTGTTTAACAAAATCATTTATTTAAAGGAGAACTTATGTTACTTTAATGCAGGTGTGCAATCATAAGTACCAGAGTTTTCTGTTTTGTATTATTGTTAACTTCACAGGTGCACCAAAGAAATAAAACGTATGCTGCAGTAAAACCCCAGCTTCTAAGAAGTGTTAAAATGTGTGTCAATCTATAGATTAAATTGTGCTAGTGTGTTATCACGTTGTAAGTCTCTTTATTCCAGAAAAAGCTAAAGCCAATGTTTCCCGTATAAGAATACTAAAGGGAGATTTATTTGGAAATGATGTAACATACTCTGCCATCCTGCATTGTAGCCTTTCTCCCCAAAGTCTTGATCCTGAAAACATTTACAGAAAAGGGTAACAGAAGGGGGTTTCGCAGGAAAGAAAATGTGTTTTGGAAAACGACACAAAATTGTTGCCTAACTATTCTGGAAGTCTCTTGCTGATTGTTAAAGCGATACTGAGAAGTGTTTCAGCCTGGCTGCAGAAGGGCCTCCAAGGCACTCTGAGTGCGCACACGTGTGTGTGTGTGTGTGTGTGTGCGCACGCTCCCGAGAGTGCCAGCCTTGCCTGCCCCCAGGCTGGATGGAGAGGCAGCGCCAGAGCTTTGTGCCCCTCTGGAGACAGGATGGTGCCTGACTGCTGAGTCCACAGCCCCGCTCTAAGATTCCTGTTGGTTCTGGGGGATTATTGAATTGAGGGGGAAAGAATGTTTTTGATGTTAAAAATGAATTAGTTGGTTACTGTTTGAAATGTAAAGTTTCTGCCTTAGAATTGTTTATAGTCTTAGTCATGTGCTTAGTACACTTAAGAAATTAACTGATAACTTCTAAATCATTTTTCTTATTGTAAATATGTGTTTATTAACGCAGGCAAGAAGACAACAAGACCCTAGTCCTGGATCTAACCTAGGAAGCGGCGATGATCTCAAACTACGTTAATCAACAGCAGCAGGCGTACCATGGGTCTGCACACATGCATTGCTTCTACTTGGCAAAGGATTTAATAAAAGACCAGAAACTGTGATAACTGGGTATACTATGGTCTGTTTCCTGACCTGCGGCAGTCAAAATCACCATGACCTGCCATGGTTTGCACTATGTTTATGTTACAATACCTGCATTTCCCATTTTAAGCATGTAGCCAGTGGCAATTTGAAATTTTGTTTTTTCTATGCAAACTTATTTTTGTTGGCACTATTTTAGTGAAATGGAAACTTATGCAGCTATGAAACCATTTTTCTCAACTGTAATGAAAATTGTCACTTAAAAATAGGTCAAGATATTACAGATTTAAAACTTCTTTTTTTGGTTTTGTTTTTGTTTTTGTTTTTGTTTTGTTTTGTAAACTGCTGGAAGCCAATGCATTCCAAGCTTAATTTTTTTTAATATGGGCTTTTGGAATTTTGATTGTCCTTACTGTGCTCCTGCTTTATTTTAGATACGCATTCTTATCTTTCTTTCAGTTTTCTTTTTTTCTAAATTTGCAAGACCTTCTTAAAACTGCTGACATTATTTTGCATTATTTCCAAGCTAAACCCAGTGAATCAGAGCTGTTGGAATCAGTTTTCAAACTTTGTGGGTTTGTAAACGTTACAGTTGCAGTATTCTTTTAACTGCTAACAATTCATTGGTTCCACTTTTTAAATGATAAAATCTTAAAATATGTATTTTCATGCATTGTTGCATTCTGCCCCAGTATCTGTCTTAGATTTTATTCTGTATCAAGTGAGTTTGGGTGGTTATTATACCCCTGTATATAGTACTTTACTGAAACTCGTAGGAAGTCGCAGGCTGGCTTCTGTTTTATTCAGGGATTTTTTTAAATAGTTCTTAAAAGGGATACTGCAACTCTACAATCAGATTCAACAGCGTGTTAAACTGGGAACAAAAGTGATCAGCTGCCAAGGTGATATGTATTAAATCATGTTTAAGATAGCTGCTTTGAGTATATTTTATTATATCTTAGGCTTTTTTGTAAAGTTGTGCTGAGTGGTGAAAAGTTGAGAGGAGGTTGTGTGCAGAAAATCTCACACTGTGCATAGGAGACTTCTATTAGATCTTATGCAAATGAAGACTACATTGCAGTATATATTGCATTTTCTAACAGGGTAAGATTTGGGATGAGTTAATGTGTGAATTACCTTGTTTTATTTGGGGTGATGGTGAATGGACTTTTTCCAAATTTTTCATTGCATCCAATATTTGAAGAAAATTGATGGGAAATGTGATGTCATTTGGCTTTGTTAAAATGTGGTGCTTCCTGTACAGCCTGATTAATTAAAATGACACTTAAATACCTTTTTAAAATGGGTGATCTGATTTCAGTATTTTAAGAACTATTTTGAAGGTAGGAACTCTGTATGGTTAGAACAGTTAGATCTCTATTAAATTCTGTAATTAAGATAATTACATTCCTTATTAATGGCAAAACAATTGATGCAAAAGAGGTCTTGCAAAAAATGTATGCAGATGTCAATGTGAAGGAGAATCTTTGTATGTTAATAATATGAATATTTAACATTCACTTAAAAATGTCAATAACTGTAAACTGTGAGAATGTCATCAAATAGAAATATTTTGATACTTCAATTTAAATGTGATTCACCTGAAAGATAACCTTTTTCACTCTGTGGCCACGTATTCTTCTTGCTCTTCTTCCCCCAAAGAAATAATTTTTCTAAAGTGTTTCTGCAATGAGTTATTTAAGGGACACACGCACGCATCCGCACGCATCCCTAGCCTTGGATCTTCTCTGCCATCTGTGTATTTTTGATGGAATAGTCTGAAGATGTATTTTAAAAGGTTTTCCTAACGTTTCAGACAGTGGTTTTAAACCATAAGTACACAGGAAATTATGCTATCAGATATTAACGTTGCTATCTTTGTGTAAATACTGAACTTTCCCTATCATCATTTAGCATTCTGCTGCTTTCGATATCTTAATGCTGGCATTAAGATCACAAGCCCTTACCCTCTGCTGGTTAGTGCAGACTTTTTAAAGTGCATTTTAAGTTATTGATGCAATTTGATATTTTTCATAATTTCTATTTAAACTGAAGTTGCATCATCTTTCTTGAATTAATCTCCTGTAAGAGTTGCCTTAAGCTACAAGATTGCTTTTGCTACTTTTTTTGTGTTGTATGTTTAACTTTCATAATAAACTTCTGTGTAGTGAAAACAAGTTGCTGTAAATTTATTTCTGGCATCCTGGTAGTCCACGCTGACATACTGCGTGTTTCTGGGGTAACTTTCCAACCTGCAAGGCTGCCTTGGTGATGTCCATGGTTAAAGCAATAGTGACATCCAGTGGTCACTTAACTAACCCGAACACCCCCCGTGTTTGGGGACGGTCCGGGGGGTATTCATGGCGCTCTCAAAACTTCTAATGTAAGGGCATACGTTGGGGAAAAACGTGGATTTTGCTGCCCTAAAACTCTTGTGGTTTTTTTATAACCAATACGCCCTGCTTACTCTGAACGCATATATCTACTTGAGTAACCCTAAGAAATTTTCTTCTAATCTCATTGCGTTGTAACAGTTGTGCGCGCTTGTTTATGGGCATGGTTTTTGTAGCAGCAATTAAACCTTGCTAATTATGCTGCTTTGGACAAGGAGGAGAACAAAGTAGTTTGCACGTTGAAATGGAGGAAATGGGGAAATGTGGTAAAGTACTGTGGGGAAGATACGAACGTTACGTGCTACACCTGAAAACCTCTTCTGAAGCTGTTAAAATTTTTGATGGTATGACTTCAGATACCCGATACGGAATGACAGTGGTGGTTGTGTCCTGAAATCACGTAGAGGATTGCCACCTTAATAACTTGAGACCTGCAGTCTGCTTTGGAAGTGTTCACAGGCAAAAGGACAAGTATAACCTTATTTCATACTTCTAAAATCTGACTGTAAACAGATCAGAGAGTGCCTAATAAAAACGGCATTGACTGTGACCTGTGGTTCTCCTGAAGGTGCTCTGTAGTTTGGAAGGGAGGTAGCTTTTAAAACAGACGTAAGTGACAAACTGTGTTACCCTGATTCTGTGTTCCTGACAGCAGACAGTATCTTCGTTAGCTCCTGTAGGCTCTGCCATCAAAGCAGTTCATTTTGAAAGGTGTCTTTAAAGAGCAGTTTGTAAAGCCATTAGGTTTACCCACAAGTTCGTGGAATGATTCACTTTTCTGCCCGAGGCGCACCACAAGTGGATGAGCGCCTTATTCGTAAAGCCTTTTCTTGAGTGGAGGCACGTGAGGGACAGAGGCGCTTTGTCCCCGACTCCTCTTAGATTGAGTTTGCCTCTTGGGTGCATAAATAGCAGAGGGAGCCTGAAAATCTTCCTGCATGAGGCACCTATGGCAGAGGAGGATTTTTTTTTTTTTTAAAACATTACAATCCTTTCCCTCAGTTGGCATGACTTAGGGATGGCTGTGTTGAATTGGGGAGTGAAAGACCGCTGGCAACGCTGCAGCTTATTGGAACGGAGAAGGATGCCGGTGACCTGGAGCCCAGCCGGAGTGGGTGAGGTATGGCCACTTCTGGCTTGCTTTTTTAACCTCTTGCAGTTACAAGGCCTCTTCCTAACTTGAGAGAATCCAGAGTATTAATAGTTTAGTCCATTTTCTTAAGTTTCCAAAACCTGAATGAATGGGTTTCCTAGTCTCTCTTGAAGGAAGCGGCAGCTATCGGCTCTCCTGGTCTGGGCTCCTGGTCCCCCTTCTGAAAGCAGGAAACTGCGAAAATGAAACTGTGGGTGAAAACAGCACCTTTTCTGTTCCTGCAGATCTACGGTGTTTTGTCTAATAATAAGCCTTGTTCAGGTAAGGGCTGGGAAGTTAAATGGAGGAGACGTGGTTTTCAAGAATTCCAAAATTGCGTGGCCTGGTAGGATCTTGGCAGGACTTCCGTATTTTCTTTTTTGTTGTCTGCCGTCAGGTCAGGACTCCACCCCGTTACAGATGTATTTACGAATCCATCCTGTCTGCACAGAAATAGGACCACTTTCCGTAAAGTTACGTTATTTTGTTACTACATTTCCAATGCAAATAAGAGAATGGCAAAAATGGCTTCAAGGATGAGAATTGCAGTGAGAAGTTGCAGCAAGCAGAGCGAACATTTGCATAGGCAACATTTCTCATAACTCATTTGCCTGACATCCTGTCTTCACGCTGCCACGAAATGTAAATCCCAGTACGTGCATATTCATCAGCTACTGCACAGCTCGAAGCTGCTCAGGGTTTAAGTAACGTTATTAAATAGCTTTCTCAATTACAGGTTGAGATAAGTGAATTTCCAGAATTGCCTCGGGCTCATTTCTTAAAGCTCAGGAGTGAGGGGAGGGGAAGTAACGCAGAAGAGCCGAGTGCTGCCTCGGCCGCTGCCGTCACCCTGCAATGCGTGGCCGTGGAAAAACCTGTGGGAGGGGAAGAAGTTGGAAATGGGAATGTTTCTTGCTTAGCCTTACGCTTGCTCGTCCTGCTCCGCAGTTTATCACAGCTGGTGAGACTTTTGCTGAGTCTTTGTTGCTCCCCACAACTCTTCTGATGAGTAACTCAGTATTTTCCAGCCTGTTAGACTTGACGATGGTGTCCTGGGGGACGTGGTTTTCCCAGTGCTCCACTTTCCCTTGTTCTACAGGCTGTAACTTTCTGGTTTTCACGGGAACTGGTGGCCTTATCACAATTCACCCTTTGTAATCCCCTCGCTTTCCCATAGCAGGTGATGAGTTAGCTTGAAAACAGAAAAACCTTCTAGAGCTGGAGTAAAGTTTGTGCCTAAAAGCTCCTCTGTCTTTTCCAGCTGTTGTCTGCTGGTTTGCTGAAAGAGACTGTCCCGATGAGCCTGGCCCGCTTGCATCCCCAGACCCTTTCAGCTACAATAGCACTGCGTTTGCTGTTCACGCCGTGCAAAAGTCCAGCAGAATATAGGACTAGAAAAATGACCTCTGTAAGATAACAAACGTTTTGGCTGCTGGATGCACTTGGCCTTCATCGCTTCTTATGTGAATATGCTGCTACCGAAGCACGTGGCTGGGGCGACGGTGCTGCTGCTGGGGTATTTCAGGAGTATTTCAGGGCTTTGGCCCTTCATGGCAGTGACGCAGTCTGTGGCTGCTCAGGCTGTGCTCCTCGGGGTGACCTTGGACATGAAGAGCTGAGGTCTGCACGGCGGGGAAGTAAGCCGATTCGTGGAAAAAGCCCCGCGAAGGCAGATTTAACCGCAGAGGTTGGGTGGTAAGGCTTTGCCTTCGGGAAGTGAGCAGGTACTCGTGCGCCTCAGGCTGGAAGAGAAAANCTGATACTGAGCGGTTCCTTCAAGCCTAGCAGGCACTGTCGTGTTTGCCCTCGCTTTAGGTTGGCCAAAATGGTCGTGGCTCTTGGCTTGAGCCTTGAGCAGAAGCGGGGAGATGCGGTACTGCGGGCTCATAATTAGCGCAGCGGTTCTGGGTGTCAATTAGCGGATTTGGTGAGAGAAGCAGGAGGGATATCCCTCTGTACGAGCGAGGATGCCAATGTCTGAACTCCCTGCACCCTGCGTGAGCCCACATTCTGGCCCGCCTGCCTCCTCTGCCTGCAGCTGGAGATACGATCTCGAGTCCCTGTTCTCTTCCTGCTGCGGCGGAGTTGAGCCCTTTGCAGAGCTATATTTAGGTCTTGTTTGGAATCGTATATCATATCAAGCCTTGTAGGAGGCAGGCCTGGGAGGTGAGTGGCGCTCGCCCCGGGAGCCAGCTCCCACCAGGCAGATGAGCAGCCGCCTGGGCAAACGCTGCTGGACGGGGACGGCGTCCCTGCTTGAAGGCACCTTGCTGCCCAAGTTTCTCTGGGGTAGTTGGGCATTCAGCGACATTCGGTGGTCAGGCGTATTGAATGAATTGCCAAGGCTCATTCCTAGCTTCTCCAGTTGGCTTGATCATTTTTAACTCAACAGTGCAGCACCTTGTTCGTATTTTGTACAGTTTTGGTGCAGTGGGCTGCTGTTCTCGGCTCCTGAAGGCGGCAGGGCGGGAGAGGTTGGTCGCAGCTCAATGTACAGCTCAGGGCTTCTCTTCTGTACGTTGTGCTTTCTTCTGCAGTAATTGCTGATACCTCTTCTAAAATCCTGCCCCTCTTGATATTGAAACCGCCCCCCAACAAGGGCCTCGGTCTGCACCTCAGCTGCCGCAGCAGCGGTCCTCTCCCCATGGCAAACTACTTCTCTGCAACTCCCGTTTCTGAGCGCACGGAGCTGCATGGGGGGGAGCGACCTCCTGGTGAAACCCCGGGAGCTCTAAGCTTGGAGGAGAGCAGAGAGGTTGGGGGGAGGAGCACAGGTTTGCTGCTAGATTGCAAACAAAGCCGCAGGGGGAACAACTCTTATCAGAAGAAGATTCTTAAGAAACGGGCGGCTCCATCCAGAAACACCAGTCTAACCATCACCTCCGAGCCAGGAAGGCTGCTGAGCATCTCCCTTCCCAGAATGACGTGTCACCTACCCAGAAAGAGCACCAGGTCTCCTCCCGTCCCACCGAGAGCCGAGCAGCCCTGTGCTTTGCAGCACCCGGCCCATTCTCCCCAGCAGCCCCTGCTCCGGGGCAGCGCCGCGGTGGGACACCTGCCCCAGAGGTGGGATGCTGCAGTCCCCTTCCCGGCACCATCCCCCTCCTCAGTGGCCTTCCCCAACACCCCAGGGTGCTGCCTGTGCCTTGCTGCCAGCCCGCAGCCGCCCGGGTAGCCCATCCCCGAAGGACGCTGTGCCGCTGCTTCCTCGGCCCAGAAGGGGAGGGTATTTGGGGATGCTCAGCCCTGCACGCAGGCTGGCCGTGCTGCAGCTCCAGGTCCTTTGCTCCAGCTGCGTTTGAGGACTAGGGGCTGGGGTGAGGAGGGAAGGGAGGGACAGGCAGTGTTGCATGGACAGACCGCTCCTCAGCTGCCCAGCTCTTGCCTTCTGCTTGGGCCAGAGCTGCTGTTGCCACTGAGAAACCCCCGAGCCCCTTCCCAGCAGCCATGGCCCTGGCCCGGAGCCGCTCGGCGGATGGTCCCACACAGAGGAGAGGACAGATCCTCTTTTTGGTTCTGCTTTCGGTTCCGCTCTGCAGAGCGCGTCTGGTGTACGACCGCCGGGACCTGACCTGGCGTTGGTGAGCCCGTGGGGCACATGACTCTCCAAAACCACCAACCCCACCAAGGTGCCTTAGTCACCTTCTTCTTCAAACCCTCCGGCGTCTTACCCTCTCCTTGTGCACCCAGGGCAGGACGTGCTGGCGGGGCCATGGGGCACTGCGCTGCAAAGAGGGAATAAACTGGGAAGTGAGACCCTGTGGTCCAGGAATGTGAGAGGTGGCTGGAAAGGGAACAGGAGTGGGGTGGAAAAACAGGGTGTGCGGGAGGAACCTCGCTCCAGCTGGTCACCTCTGGCCAGGGAGGGATGCCGGCCATCCCTCGTGGCTCTCCAACACGGCAGGCGGGAGCTGCTGGCTGTAGTGGGCCCTCTTCTCCTGCCAGCAAATTTGGCTCATGCTCTGCTATGATGAGTTCGTAAGAGACTTTTAATTGTGACAGGTAGTGGGCCCTTTGAAAAGCTCTCCTCATTACTGTATTGACGATCTGCCACCCTTTTCACGTGCTGTAGCCCTGTTGCTCAGGCTGGTGGCTTTAACAGAGCAGCAACTGGCGGACGTTTCCCGCTCGGTGTGTGCCATGTTGGCCTCCCGGCACGCGGTGCAGGATCCGGCTCCCCTGCCTCTCTGAAACAATTTCTTGCTCCAAAGAATATATTGGTGATGGTGATGCACCAGTCAACAGAGGTGGAGGGTTTGCAGGGGAGACCGGCGGTGTGGCTTTGTGTCAGACGCGGAGGGGAGCTCAGCTCCCTGCAGAGCTGATGTTCAATATTTTACAGCTTTCTGCCATGTGGGCTGGATGCCGTGAGACAGCGGCAGCAAGCGTGGATGTTGCTTTGGGTGCAAAACTGATCCGTTGAGTGCAAGACCCTTTCTTGCCAAGGCTGGGCTGGCGGTCGGGGATCTTGTACGGCAAAGTCCCTGCTAGCAGCACCGGCGGCAGCAGAGCGTGGATGCATGTGCTCCTCCCGGCCCCCCAAAGGGCTGCAGGGCAGTTGGCTGGTGTCCCACAACCATGAAAAACCGAAAATGGGACAGAAACATAGCTATGGCTATGGGGAACGCAGCCGCCGCCGGCCTGAGCGAGCACCCGGGCAGTTTCACAGGCTGCTCCCCAAAATCTGGCGAAACCCGGCGGGGCGGGGACCGGGATCGCTCTCAAACGTTATTTAACAAAACTCGGCCGCAGGGAGGAATTTCCAGCAATGCGTGCGTCCCACCAAGTAATTTCCCCGCTGTGAAATGAACAGGCTGCAAAGGGGGCTGGGAGCTGGGAGCGAGGCTTAATGAGCATCGCTTTTGTTTGTTTTATCTGTCGCAGCCTGTGAGTAAGATTCGAGTCACCCCCGCGCTGCTCGTTCGCCAGAAGTCAGCGACAAACCGGGCAGCCAGAGATCTTCAGGGGCTCTGAGAGGGCTCCCTCACCCAAACTGCTGCTTTGACCCACCTCCCATTAAACGACGAGACCCCGAGCGCCGGGGCTGGAGCAGGCTGGTGGGGGGGGCTGTCCCCTCTGCCCCCCTCCTCATGCGCTTTGCCCCATGGCCCTTCCTCGTCACCCACTCTGACACTCAAACATCCCTTATGGAAACATCTCTGGAGGTGAAACTCAGCCGGGGTGAAAGCCTTGCCACCCGCGCAGCACTCCTGGCTCCGTAAGCCCTTGGGATAAGGGGTTTGTGGGATTCCATAGAAACTCTTCTTTTACGTTTATTTTTTAATAAAACCTGTGCTTTAATTTTTTTTTTTTTTTTTTTAACAGAAACCCTGTGCTCTGCCCCAGGGTGAATTTTCCCACGAGTTTTTGATGCACACTTAAAAGCCCCAAGCGCCTCGCCTCCGAAGGAAGCAAGCGGCCAGCAGCTCGCTGGAAGGAGGCTCCCCTTGCACCAGCTGCCGATGCCGGTGGCTCCACACCGACGGATCCGGGAAGGGCCGAACAACCGTCACCTCCGCCAGCTGCCCCTCACCCTGCCGCGCCTCTGGCTCCCTGCCCGGCAACGCCGGCATCACGGGGAGCTGGACTTCGCACCCTCCCCATGTCTGGCAGCATCTCCCAGGCTAAACCGCCCCGAGAAGGAAAGAGAAATGGGCACATCTGTTTCTAATGAAGCTGAAGCCAATTTAGATCTAGCCCTGCATGAATCAGAGCTTTCAAAATACATCTGGAGGGGCTGAGTTCTGCGAAACGCGCTTAATCGCGCCGGCCGTCAAGCGGGAAACCCTGCCGCCACGCTCGGGCGATGCGGAGGAGCTGCTGCCGTGCGGTTACCAGCCCCTCCTGCCCCAGCATTTACTGCTGCTCCCTTTCCTTCTTGGAAAGGCTTCGTCCTCGTCTATCCAGCCCTCCTCCCCTGCCCTTGCCCCAGCCCTGCAAAATGCCCTGCAAGGGGTAGGGGCCGTGCCGGCTGCTGCTCTTCTCGGTTGGCGTTTAACATAATGTCTTGGCATCTTTGGGTGAGCGCTGAGAGCCTCCCATGTCTGCCCAGCTCTAGACACCAAGCATGGTGCAAAAATGCAGGGGAGGTTTTGTAGCGGCCAGGCGCCCAAACCTGGGGTGTGGGAAGCCATGCCGGTGGCCACCACGGTCCTGATTGAGCAAAGCGCGTGCCAAAGCCTCGCCGTGCTCTCCAGCCCGTGTTGGGCACACATCACCTTCCTTCCCCATGCCAAGCGCAGAATCAGGTCAAAAATCTTTATTCTTGATGGGTTGCGTGGCCACGAGCCCGGTGCACCCCGGGGCCTGCGGGGAGGAGGATGCTCTCCCGGAGCCTGCGAGCCCCAGCCCGCGGAGGCTTTCTGGACGAGGCTCACGACACGCCGGAGACTTTGTGCGCAGGTAACCGGCCCGTTGAAAAAAGGTGCTTTCTGCCCTGCCGCCCCTTGGCTGCAGCATCCGCAGGGGGAGCAGCGGGGCAGCTCCTCGCACCCCGGCCGGGGGCTGACGCTGCACATTCTGCCCGCGTTAATCTTGGCCGCTGCTCCAGTGGGTTGCTGGGTGATTGAAAACATCCCAGCGGGACGTGCTTAGTGCAGGCAAGGAGGGGAGAAGCGCTGAGCCAGGGAAAATGGAGCCAGGGGTCTTCCCCCGGGAAGGGCCAGGCTCAGCGCTGCCAGCCCCTGCCCGGCCGGGGACCCCCGCCCTGGCACTGGCGGGGCGCAGGGTGCAGCATCGCCCTGCCCGAGCTGGGTCCGTGGGTGCTGCCCGCCTCGAAGGGACCCAAGGTACCCAAAGCTCTTGCTTGTGGGATAAATCCCCTTGAAGAGGTAGATAAATTCCCCCCAGAGAGTCTCAATGCTTCCCCCAGAAGCGCAAGCAAAGCCCCCCTTGCTCTGCAGCCAGAGGAGCTGCAAAAGCTGTTTGGAAACATTTCTAACTGCAAACCCAAAGCTTTTCAGCAGAAAATGCACCTCCAAAAAAATAAGAGCAACTTCAGAGCTTTACAGCAAATATCTTTTGCCCGAATGAAACAGCGCTGCCAAGTTTGGGGTCTGTTTCCAGCGCATTTTTCTGGGCAGCCGCAGGGCAGATTTCCTTACAGACATGATTTGCGTTGCTGTTAAATCTCATCAGGAGAGGGCAGCTCGCCTTCACCGTGAGCCGCCAGCACTTTTCCCCATGCACGGCTGCAGCCCCAAGCCCTGCAAGCCCTGGTGCATTTTTGGTTCCTCCTGATAGCTTTTGCGGTTTTTCCCCTTTCTTTTCACCGGCTGGATTGCAAAGTCCAGCTCTTCTCTGCAAACGTCTCCCTGCAGATGTGTGGAATTCAGGAAAGTCAAGTAAAAACCCAGTAATTCCCTGCAGCTGCCGATCCCACCCCAAAACATGATGGCATCACAAGCCTTTGGGAGCAGGGAACCCGGATCGCCTCCGACGGAAGCACCCGCTGCCGTTCCTTTGGTCTGAAACATTAACAACTGAGCTAGTCTTAAAAAAAAAAAAAAAAAGTGATTATAATTTTCATAAAGTTGTGCATTGCTTCCTGAGCCCTGGCACCAGGCTCGGGTATTTTCCAAGAATTGCTCCATAATCTGGAGAGTGAGTATAATAATTTTTTGTTTTATTATTTAATTTTACCTGTCCCAAGCTGCTGCCGAAATGATTGTGCTTTGCCCAATCTGCCTTGAAAACGCCGTCCCGCCTGGTGTCACCGGGGGAGCACAGGAGGGCTCCTCCAGTCACTCTCGGGGTGTTTGGTTTCAGTTGCCCAAATCGGTCTCCACTCGCGACCTTCACCAGCCCCGGCCAGGGAAAGCACCCGTTCCACGGCAGGGACACGCGGGGCAGCTCCGTCCCTGGCACCCCTGGAGATACCGGCTGCTGCTGGCCCCCGAACGCAACCCGCAGCACAGAGGTGTCCAAAGGGAAAAACATCCCCGTGTCCCTGGGCAGCTCGCTGGCGCTGGCTGCGTTAGGAGCAGAATTGGTGCTGGGGGGAGCCGGGAATTTTTCATAACCGCTGTCTCAGCTGTGCAAAAAAAAAAAAAAAAAAAAACAAAAAACCAACCCACCTTGCGGCTGGATCTCTGCCTGGGACGGCCTCTCCAGGCGAGGAGAAAGCCAGGGGAGAGAGGTGCCCAGGGGAGACGGAGGTGACCCCGGCGGGTCTCTAGCCTCTCCGCAGAGCTGACGGTCCCCTGTGCAAACCCCCCCTCGCGCTGCCTTCGGAGCAAGTGGCTCGAAGGCGACCTTCAAGCTGCTTGTCTTCGGTGGTGCGACCGCCTTGGGTGGGTTTTCTGCCTTCTAGTGACTTGGGATTTTATTTTTTTTTTTCTTTACTGATCTTGGCGGGTGGAACAAGAGCCGTGGGTGGTCTGAAAGGAAACCAGCCCCTCTGGGAATCCCGGGAGGATGCCTCAGGTGCATGGGGGGTACCTTCCGGCACCCGGGGAAGCAGAGGGCTGGGGCTCGGTGGTGGGCACAGACACGAGGAGGTGCTCTGTCTCCAGCTGTGCCTGCGCTCGCTCTCCTTCGGGATGCTGCGGTGGGACTTTCAGCCAGCTGGGATTTACTCCCGCTCCCTGGGACCTCCCTCCTCACCCTGGGGGAGTCACTGCAGTCGCACAGGCTGGCCAGAAAACACCCAACACGTCTGCTGTACGTTGCCGCTGCCCTCGCCTGCCCCCCTGGCAGCTTCGCTCTGCCCTCCCAGTTATTTAAGGGGTGTATTTTAAGCTCAGAGACGTCGAAGGGGCTGGCACGCTCCCTGGACGAGAGCCCCCGTCAATACACCGGTTATTATTTTAAAGAGCAAAGCCCCAGCGCGGCGGGG
>WAAD01011347.1:7710-18084 GCA_013389945.1 Fregata magnificens
AATACTAATTTGCAAGGTGAGAATACTTACTTTTATGTATTGAGTTGTCATGAACCTTGTAAGGGGTTTAGGAAATCCTGCATCAACTGATTCAAGCAGGGAGTCTTTTGAGAAGAGTCTCCACCTTTCACCTTTTAATAATAGTTGTGTATATCATGAAAGATAGCATATGCCTCAGTCTTTTAAACAGTGGAACAAAACAAAATTTTAAAGCCTTGTTATGGAACTAATAAAAATCTCTCTGTTTGTAATCTATGTTGCATAATGGAGAAATGTGCTCATGAAGAACTTGTCAGTGTTCCTAGAATTATCCCTGTGTTTTAAAGTCTCTTACTTGGTAACTAGTGTCTTGACAGTCCTTTGGTAGAATTATTTGCGTGAAGGAGCAACAAGATCTCTTGCTGTTTCTCCAGATGTAGCAATTTAGGAGTCAAGCCAACAGATAATACGATGCAGGGATGTTGAACTCGTTCTGTAGCAAGTGCCAAATTACATTTTCCACTAGAAAACATCACAAGAGGCATGTTTTATAGATTTTTCTAACTTCAGGCTGTGATGCTTTAGCTGATGACGTTAAATATTGCACTTGGATAGATTTCCTTTCAAATTAATAGTTTTATTTGTAATGCAACCTCTTTTATTCTTTTAACTTGTCCCTTTTCAGCTATACCCATTTTCCCTTCTGTAGTCACATATTTACTGCCCATCTTTTAAATGAATTTATGCAAATCTTAGCTCCTGCTTGCTTTTAACAGAACCACCTGAATCTAAAGGAAGGCATTCCAATGTTGTGACAGCCCACAGCTTCTATAAAGATAATGTCTGGAGAGCTGGTGGTTGTTTAGTACCATAGATTGACTGTGACTTCTAATACAACAAAGTATAGCCTAAAATCTGATATAGGATTATAACGTCTAAATGATCATGTCACTCTTCTGTCTTAGGCAGATGCTAGAAACTTAACGTTTGTTAGGTCAATTGGTTTTTTAGCCCTATTCATATCTTGCTTCTCTCAGCCTGTAGAACCCTCATTCAAGTCTCTGGGTTGCTTGTGTTGTTTACACAAGTGAGCTTGTAGTTGCTATTGTTTTAATTAGGTATTATTTTCCTAGCACTCTGGAATTCTTTCAATGAACTACTACAATACCTTTCATTTAATAATTTGTGGCTCTATCTTGCTTGGTTGAATATATTTAAATATGCAATGATAGTTGCTGTTTCCTTCCTTTAGCAAAAATGTTGGCTTATTTCTCTGCCCTACAAAAAGCCTGACGCTAAAAGAGTAAAAGGCTTCAAATTCCAGATCTACAGTTGATGCTGTAGCTTTTTATCTTTCAGTAACAAAGAGCAAGAAATTGTTGTAAGTATCACTTCAGCAAATAAATATCAAGTAGGTGTAGGTTTTTTAAATAGTCTGAATCCTGTTGAACACCTGCTGTCAGACATGAAAGCTCATTTACTGAAGAGGACAAAGGCAACAATCCTGAAAGTACTGAGATAATGTCTGTGGGTTTTGTCACTTCTTTAAGCCATTGCGTACATATAGGCCTTATAAAATTGTACGAAAATCTTGTTTAAGGATTTCTTTTAATGCTATGCTTCCACATTTCTATAAGAGGAGTTAAATACTTTTTTTTAAATTAAAGTGGTTTCTGTGCTCTAGCAAGAGAAGTAATTTTATACCCTATCACTGTTGGTACAGTCTGTTAGTAAAACTATTGTCTGACAAGAGTATTTTTTTTTTTTTCTCCTGGTTATGTTTTCTGTAACCAGGTTGTCTTGTGCAGAGCCTGATGAAGGTGGATCTCAAGGTGGATCAATTTTTTAATTTTTTAATTTTTTTTCTTTCAGTGATTGCAAAACGACAAGTTGATGCAACTAGCATACGAACTTATGCAAAAAATGCTTTGGGGAGATAAGTATAGTTAAATTCATTTAAGTAACATTAAGTTTTCACATTTGATCAAAATGGCAAATGTTATCCAAGAATAATAGCTTGTTTGTATATTTGAGTAACCTTATAAATGCTTAAGTTTATCAATAGTGAAATTTATGGTTTTAATGTTTGTTAGTAGCTCATAGCTGAATGCTATACACTTTTAGTGTCTGAGGGTTGCTCCTGATTTTGTGAATTCTTTTGCAGGCCATATGGAGACAGTTGGCTTAAAATTTGAAAGTGTAGTAGGAAACATGCTATTGGTTTCACAAGTCTGCGTTTTGGCAGAAGACTTTACTCATTTTTGTATTCTTTGCAAACTGAAGTCTGTTGGTTGTACTACCTTTGTGAATTTTACGAATACAGTCAAAAGGCATCGCTGGACTTTAAATTTTGTCCTGAACTCGAAGTCTGTACAGCTTGGATGTGAGGAGGATGTGAGGAAATGTGTTCAGAAATATGGAAACTGAACGCTGTTATTTCTCACCTCATATATGGGGAACAGGAAAAGATGTTAAAGGAAAGAAATCTAATGAAAAACCCAGTAATCAAGAATAAATTTGCTGTATGTCTTGATGTTCTTATTTGAAATGTCGTAAACGTATTGCAAGAAATTCTTCAAGAGATCTATTTTTGAAAAGAACAGTATCTTTCTGAAGGTAAATCTTTATTGGAACAAAGCATGCTGGTGAATAACTTGTTTATTAGACAAACTTTAAGTGTTTCTTTTTAATATAGCGAAGTGTAATGGTTTAATCTTATTACTGGTTTTCTGCGGTTTACGTATAATAATCAACATCAGAAATTTACTTGGGTTTTGTTTGTCCTGAAATCTCAACAGTATAAAGAAATACTCATGACTTGAGTCAAGAATGTATCTTTAGATGGCTTTAATTAAAACAGTTTTGTGGTTATAGTTTCGTAGTCTGGTTTCTTTTAAAATGTAATTCCTTAAAGCTTCACAGGTAGCCTGTGAGGAATACAGAGAAATTGTCCGAGCAGCCAGGGATTAGGTTAGGAAAGCTAAAGCCCTGGTAGAATTAAATCTGGCCATGAATGTCAAGGGCAGCAAGACAAGCTTCTACAGGTATGTTGGTGATAAAAGGAAGACTAGGGAAGATGTGGGCCATCTCCGGAAGGAAACGGGAGACCTGGTTACCTGGCATATGGAGAAGACTGAGGTACTCAACGGCTTTTTTGCCTCAGTCATCACCGGCAAGTGCTCAAGCCACACTGCCCACATCACAGAAGGCAAAGACAGGGTCTGGGAGAATGAAGAACTGCCTGCTGTAGGAGAACATCAGGTTCGAGACCGTCTAAGGAATCTGAAGGAGCACATGGGACCTGATGAGACGCACCCGTGGGTCCTGAGGGAACTGGTGGATGAAGTTGCTAAGCCACTATCCATCATATTTGAGAAGTCGTGGCAGTCCAGTGAAGTTCCCACTGACTGGAAAAGGGGAAACATAACCCCCATTTTTAAAAAGGGCAAAAAGGAAGACCCCGGGAACTACAGGCCAGTCAATCTTACCTCTGTGCCCAGCAAGATCGTGGAGCAGATCTTCCTGGAAACTGTGCTAAGGCACATGGAAAATGAGGAGGTGATTGGTGACAGCCAACATGGCTTCACTAAGGGCAAATAGTGCCTGACAAACGTGGTGGCCTTCTATGACGGGGTTACAGCGTTGGTGGATAAGGGAAGAGCAATGGACGTCATCTACCTGGACTTGTGCAAAGCATTTGACTGTCCCTCACAACATCCTTGCCTCTAAATTGGAGAGGCATGGATTTGATGGATGGACCACTCAGTGGATAAGGAACTGGCTGGATGGTCACACTCAAAGAAATGTGGTCAATGGCACTGATGTCCAAGTGGAGACCAGTGACAAGTGGCATTCCTCCGGGGTCGGTATTGGGACCGGCGCTGTTTAACATCTTTGTCAGTGACATGGACGGTGGGATTGAGTGCACCCTCAGCAAGTTTGCCAACAACATCAAGCTGAGTGGTGCAGTTGACGCGCTGGAGGGAAGGGATGCCATCCAGAGGGACCTTGACAGGCTTGAGAGGTGGGCCCATGCGAACCTCATGACGTTCAGCAAGGCCAAGTGCAAGGTCCTGCACATGGGTCAGGGCAATCCCAAGCACAAATACAGGCTGGGAAGGTAATGGATTGAGCGCAGCCCTGAGGAGAAGGACTTGGGGGTGTTGGTTGATGAGAAGCTCAAGATGACCCGGCCACATGCACTTGCAGCCCAGAAAGCCAACCATATCCTGGGCTGCATCAAAAGAAGCGTGACCAGCTGGTCGAGGGAGGTGATTCTCCCTCTCTACTCCGCTCTCATGAGAGTCCACCTGGAGTACTGCATTCAGCTCTGGGGCCCCCAACATAAGAAGGACATGGACCTATTGGAGTGAGTCCAGAGGAGGGCCACGAAAATGATCAGCGGGCTAGAGCACCCCTCCTATGAAGACAGGCTGAGAGAGTTGGGGTTGTTCAGCCTGGAGAAGAGAAGGCTCCGGGGAGACCTCGTAGCAGCCTTCCAGTACCTGAAGGGGGCCTACAAGAAAGCTGGCGAGGGACTTTTTACAAGCGCATGTAGTGATAGGAGAAGGGGTAATGGCTTTAAACTGAAAGAGGGTAGGTTTAGATTAGGTATAAGGAAGAAATTCTTCCCTGTGAAGGTGGTGAGGCGCTGGAAGAGGTTGCCTAGAGAAGTTGTGGATGCCCCATCCCTGGAAGCGTTCAAGGCCAGGTTGGATGGGACTTTGAGCAACCTGGTCTAGTGGAAGGTGTCCCTGGCCATGGCAGGGGGGTTGGAACTAGATGATTTTTAAGGTCCCTTCCAACCCAAACCATTCTATGATTCTATGATTCACCTAATTAAGTCTATAATCTTAAAACCAGACAGTGTTCATACTGCAAAGAAAGTTAAAATTCCACTTTAGTGCCTGAAATATGCAACTAGAATTTCTACAGCTGTAGCTGATGCAATATTTATGTAATGGCATGAATTCCAGGCAAGCAAACTTGCATGAGATAATTGATAATCTGTGACTTTTTTTCTCTGACCATTCTACATGCAAGCTTATGCATATTAGTATGTCTCATCACCAAAGGGATGATTTTTCACCTCTTCACATTTTGCTTGCATCTCATTCTGTAATTTTTCTAGTAACTGAAAACCTCAGTCTTAATCAAAGTTCATATTTGATTGATAGGGCTTTGACATTTCAGTAAGATATGGTTTTTGACGTTTCGGTTAAAATTGTATTGTAGTACCACCTTAAATATAGCAAGCTCCTGGGACTCCCAAGTCAGCAAAATCAAGGATAAAATTTATCAAAACTTCTTGGGAGATGTTGAGGTCTCTACTGTGCAAGAGACATTTACTTTGAAGAAGTCTTGTCTTTGCTGATTGTTCTCATCTTGGAGTTGTAGGCAGCACTAAGTGCTCTGACATGGCAAAGCACAAGATCATGAATGGATTTTTTGGAATTCTTTATTAGGGGAAAATGCATGGTGAGAAGATAATGCCTTCCAATTCCCATGAAACAGAAGGAATGAAGTTGGCATTTCTGTCAGAAATGTATTTTGTATTTTAAGTTCATTGTGTGTCAGCCTTTTAATAATAAATATTTTGTATATTTGAAATGTCTGATCACTCTTCTGCTGGAAGAGGAGGTTTTTTGGTTTTTTGTTCTTTCATGCCTTTACACAATGAAATTTCTAGGTTGGTTTAAAAAAAAAAAGCAAAAGGAAAATCTAAGAAGACTAAACAGCAGTGTGTGAATTTAGCCATATTAAATATCCAGTATATTCTTAACTCACAATCATATGCTTGATAATTCTTAAATTGGCAGAAGTTACTAACACGAAAATATCTATTATCCACTATACCTTTAGGCATTCCTATGTCTAGATTTTGGTAATGAGAGCAATGGATAGCACAAAGGGAAAAGTTCATGGCTTTCATTTTCTTGGGGTGTGATTTTTTTTTTTTTTTTCCTTAACCTTTTGTTCACTGCTTGAATGATCTTCTAATCTTTTATAGATGTGACTTTTCTAAATTACTTTGTTGTTGTGGACATAAAATAGGTTATATGCAGGAAAAGTAATGACTATCTGATCCATTTTTGCCAGGAACCCTGGTTTTGAGTGGAAACGTGGGGTTTAGTTAAAAACCAGTTATGTGTAAAGTAAAAAGCCAGCAGAGTAATTTCCCATCTTCATCCCCAGAACTCACTACTTCTCTTTTTCTAGTTGAATATATGACTATTACTATAAGAAAATAATCTCAGGCTTGTTTTAAATTCTAATGTTTCAGGATGTCCTGAAATAGTACTTGTCCGATTACTTTCTGATAGCATGATTCAATCTTCTGTGACTAGGGTATCAGGAGATATGTACTTATATGGACTGTGTTAGCCTGAAACACCAGTATTTATTGTATCAGCTGTCTGAGTTAGTAAATTAACTTGGGCATAAGGCAGTGGAGGTGTGGGTGTACAGTTTATTTCTTCTCAAGCACCAGTGTTTCAGGTCTTGGTAGCATAAGATAATAGTTGAGTAAGATGTATTTCTTGTCTCCACAAAAATTGATGTTAAAGAGGATCTAATCAAATGTATACCTGTTCTTTTTCATTTGGGATATTAGCTGAACATCAAAAAGTTGTATTTTTTCAGTAAGATTGTAGAAAAAATTGTGGGGAAAAGACTTCATTCAGCAGCTGGAGTTTTAGCTTTCTAGGCTGTTTCTTGCCTAATAAACAGCATGCTACATCAGCTGTCATCTTCTCTTTTTGTGGTGGTGGTCTAGTTTTATTCCAATCGTAAGTAATTGCATTGTACTAGGGGAGTGCAACTGAAGTTGCAAAACTCAAGTAGGAGTTAAGGTGGTTTCTAGGACAGCCTGAACAAGCTCATGTAGAACAAAGGACATCAGACTCATTTGAAAGATTATTTGTTTCTGTATAGTAGCGTGTAAGGCATTTAGTTGTGGCCTTGCGGGGTCTCTGCTGTGGTAGACAAGTTATAAATGAAGAGTGAAGATTTGGGTAGAGTACTGATTCTGAAGCTCTTCTAGGAGGAGGTAATCTGTAAGCTGAGAAGTGAGTGAGATGACAGAATAGTTTTGAAGTCAGGTTGTGATGTTTGCTGTAGCTTATCTGGCGTGGAAAAGACCTGAACTGTGACTGGATATACTAGAGTTTGGGAGGAGGTTAAAAATAAGAGTAAAAAGAGATGAGAATTCATGGAAGTTGGAATAAAGCCATTGGTTTGGTAGCAGGAGCAGTAGAGGAGAGTAACAGACAGGTAACACCCATGTGTGGGTTGAGGAGGAGGGAAGTGTGAGATTTGGAGCTTGGTATTCATTGTGGAAAAAATACATGATTTAGAAGCCCTGAGGTGACTTGCTCCTGAGTGTTGGGTTGATCCTGTTGTGTGATGTTGTGCCCAAGTATTAAAAGCTTTGAATGATTGAACTGAGAGATTATCAAAGAAATGCTACAATGGTTATGATCTCCTTTTACAAGATGGGTTTTTACAGTTGTTCCTATTTAGGAATCCATTTAAAATGAGAAATCAAAGGATTTATCAGTTCTCCTGTGTCCTAATCTTTGGCTAGGCATGTTTTTTCATAAAGCTAATTTACTTCAGTGGGTGTGCTGTGTATTTCATGTGTATGCTTCACTCGTATTCTTCAGCAGCAAACTTCCAGGCTCCATCAATGCTTCTTTGTATTTGATCACTATGAAATGGCTCTGATTCTTATTCCATCCTCACCACAAATAGGGACAGCTATAACACTGACTTGAAAATCTAATTAATATTGCAATATATTAATAACGTTCAATATTTTGAATCTTCCTGTGTATGTCTCAGGACATCTGTTTTACAGCACAGTGAAACAGTTCCTTTGGTGTTACTCAGACAACCTGTTAAAAATAAATCCTTATTTAACCAAGTTTGCTTGAGGAGTAGTATGACAACAGTTGGCTGCAGCACCTTGCCTCCTCATTAGTGAGATACCTTTCCCTAGGCTGTCTAGAAGATGATATTGTGAGTGGCACCCAGCTTTGGAGAAGACAGTACTGGTGTAGTTGGAGCTGAGAGAAGAAAGTGGTGTGCTTGAGGTACAGCAAATTTTGGCCTGGTCTTGCAAAGGAGACTGAGTTTATATAGTGGTTGAGATCTGAATTTATGGAGAATTGACTCAGATGTATGGGATAACTCACACCTCCAAGGCTTTTCTTTCTTTTTCAGCCTGTCTGCAGATGCATGCAATCTTGAATACATGAAACAACTTTTCTGGGCCAGTGTTATCTTTACAGCAATAAAAAATTGAAACTTGGAAACCATGTAAAACTGCATGATGTTAAGCCATTGTGTTTATCCTTTCATGACAAGATAACAGGTCTTTCAGACAAATGATAAAGAGGCAGTATGCATCATATCGTAAAGGGTCTCTTGGCATTCTCATGAAGTCTGGGAAACTTGGGGGGTTTTTTTGAAATTACTATCAAGTGTTATGGGGAAACTGTATTTAGAATACTGGCATTAATAATTCTCTGTCAAACTGGTGTTGTTTAATTTAACTTACTTAATTTACTTACTTACTATATATTCCTTAATTTTAACTGCAGGGGGGCAGGAAAGGAGAAGAAAAAAAAGTGTTTTCTATCACCCCTGTGGCTAGGAGAGGAACTAGTGCGTTTAAATAGTGGCAAGGAAAGCTTTGACTAGACTTTAAGAAACTTCTCCTTGAAACAGGAATCCTGGATTTCTGGGGTGGATGGTTTGGGGAAGTGGTGGAATTTCCATCATGAAAGGCTTTTCAGAACAGGTTAAACAAGCATCTCTGCAGAATAATGTAGGTATAGTTGATCCTGCCTGAGGCCAAGAGACTGCATTAGGTGACCTCTTAAGGTTTCTTCTAAGCATATTGTTTTATGTTCATATATGACTCTTTCATCTTAAATATGAGGTCGAATTCCACTACAAGACTCCACATCAGATATTTATTCTGTAAAAGATTCCACAGCCACTGAATATTGAGACTATGTCTGAATCTTCTACAGGGGAAAAATAACTGTGGGCTGCTTACAGTAGGTGGTCACATGCACTTTATTATCTGTGGCTGCATCCTATAGCTTCCTCCTAGCTTGTGCTATAGCTTTTACTATAGCTTCCTTTAGTGCTGCTGTTGGAGAAACTCAGGGGTGAATTCTAGTATATTTACAGCCCTGGATGACTGCTTCTTGTGTTGAAGTGTAGTTACTTGAAAACTTCAGGATACTGCGTACAAATTTGGCAGGCTGAGGGAGAGCAGAAACATAGACTAAAATAGCCTGGAGGACTGACGAGGAGGAGACTTGAGAGCTTGAAGCCTGAGCTTTCTTGGAATTTGTCCTGTGCCTGCTTGTAAAGTAGATAGACTGCTCTCGCTCAGTATCTAGCTGTTACTAGTGCAAATCTCCAGTTTGGTACATGTATAAGTCCCACAGATAAGTGTTATGAGTGTTTTTAAGAATTGCCTATGCAAATTGAAGCACAACTCTGTTTAAGTGGAGAATGCTCACTTAATAAAGAGCTTTTAAATAATTAAGTTTAATCTTTGTGGTTCGATATGTGGTGCCGCATTTTATTTACTGGAAAGATCTGAAAGATCTTTGTTTTGTCTTTTTATCTATCTTGTCTTTGCAGACAAAATTACTAATTTTGTCACATTCTTTAGGGACATCTATTATGTTTTCTTTGTCTTTTAAACATCACGTTATCTCTGTTCCATCCCCATGAGTTTACAGAGCAGTATTGNAGAGAGAGAATGGGTTTAACGGTTTAATTTTAAGCAGGGGCTTAGGTCAGGTATCTTTCAGAGGATTTAGTGTAACATAGGAATACTTGTCTTTGAATACAGCCTTTATAGGTCCTCAACCAGTCTCGCTCAGGAAAAAATGAATCACTTTAGCATCATTGTATTACGACTTTGTTTCTTGGTAGAATGTTTTTTATCTTCTTACAAGCCCCTCAGCTGTTAACTATGTGCTTCCAGCTTTTGCAGTAAATCACATGAGAGCCTACAGAACAAATCCATTGAGAATACTGCATAAGGCAGAGGCCCTTAATAGGGGGCATGTAGCAAACGAACATATTATTAATGATCATATCATAATACATATGCACCAAGGGGGTGAGGTAGGTTAAGTTAATGCGCACAGTTTTCGAGTGTTTAACTTTGCAGGAAGTTACACCCGCTAACATGAAGAGCGATGGGAGTATCTCTGGATATATATATTTGTACACACATTTAGTTAAGATGGAGCAAGGAATTTGAACAGAAGTTTACGTCAACCCAGATTAGTACTAGCTCTTAGTGCTAGGCTTTTTCCTTTATAGATTTCATCCCACTTTTTCTTCTTTCTGTTTCCTTGATGT